>PVIJ01003743.1:109896-129206 GCA_004024925.1 Scalopus aquaticus
AGAAGATGTGGTACATATACACAATGGAATACTATTCAGCATGGAAAGAAGATAAACACATGCAATTTGCAGCGACATGGATGGAATTAGAGGGGATCATACTCAGTGAAATAAGCCAGAAAGAAAGAGAAAAATATCGAATGGTTTCACTTATAACAGGACTATAGGGAGGCCGGGTGGGAGAGAGACAATCAGTTGGTGGGGGGAGAGGGAGGAGGAGGGAGGGAAGGAAAAGGGCACAAAATGGAATAGAAAAGAACACAAGGGACCATGGAGATGGATCACGGGTGAATTGGTGGTGGGCTACCCAAGGGGAATACAAAATGTAAAAGACATAAATAACAATAAAAATATATATTTATAAAAATAAATAAATAAAAAGGGCCTCCCTGGTGGCGCAACAGGTTAATTCTCAGCCTATGAAGCTGTCCAGAGCCACTGAAGCATGAGTTCGATCCCTGGCCAGGGAACTTCCCACATGGTGCAACAGACCTCTCCTGTCTCACCCACTGCTCCCTTCAGCAGTGTATTTCAGTAGATCTGCCTGTTCTGCTCCCCACTCTGTCTCTGGCAAATCCTCTCACCCCCACCCACACCTCTGGCCTGCATCCCAGGTTGTGTACATAAACAAAAAAATCCTTTTAAAAATACAATAAAAATATTGCTGCATTATATAAGACACTGCAGATCTTCTTCTAAACTCCTTTTTATTTTATTTTTTTAAATTTTTTATTTTTTAATAATTTTATTTATGTATACAAGCTGGGGTACAGGCCAGAGGTGTGGGACGGCGAGAGGGTTCACCAGAGACAGAGTGGGGAGCAGAACAGGCAAATCAGAAATACACTGCTGAGGGGAGCAGCGGGCGAGGCAGGAGAGGTCTGTTGCACCATGTGATTCTCCCCGGCTGGGCGTCGAACTTGTTCGCAAGCTGCCGATAGTTCCACAGCGCAGCGCTCAACCGCTACGCGACTGGGGAGGCCCCTTCTTCTAAACTCCTTAATGTACAAGAGTGTTATTTAAAGGTTTTCTAAAAATGGCAATGCCAAAAAATCAAGACAAAGGTATATATAAAGAGTTAGATATGAAAAAATGAGATAAAAATAATCTCAAATATAGCTATTATAAGATTAACACTGATAACTGCTCATACCTGCAATGAGCCTTTTAATCTACAAAAAAAAAAAAAACTGCTGCATGTTATCTCACTGCTCATTCTGTAGGTACTCATTATTTCATCCATTATTTAAACACATACACACAAACACATGCACACACACTCATAAACATTTTCTGGATCATTTCTGTAAAAATCTTTGCAGTGGCTGGATAAAAGCTGACTGTAGCATTTTATTAAATTCAGCTCCCATTAAAAGTTGGCATTGTTTAAAACACTATCAGATGATGCTGAGCTCAGTATGGACCCCTATTCATATCCCTCTGTCTTCCTCAAACAACAAATCTTAGTCTTTATTTTGGAGATGGGAACAGGCTTCTCATTTCATTAGTATGTGAAATCAATTTCCATGCCTTCTTTTTCTTCTTCTGTGCCTGATACTAAATAGATGAAAATGAGTCCTAGTTCTCAACTAACACCTCTGAATTCAAATACTGCAGAAGACAGTGATAATTCTGAAGTGGTAACTTGCCTCTAGGCTGTTTTGAAAAATAACTTTATCAACTGCCCAGGAACAAAGACCTGGCAGTTATCACACTACATCACACTAATGACTGTTTGGACATGGTGAAGAGATGACACAATGTCATCACATGTGCCATGCTGGCTCTAACAAATAGGACAAACTCACTTCACACTGGGATGCTTTTATGTTTAATACTATTAAACAAACAAAGAAAATGTCATTTACTAGGCATCTGTAGTTCACCAGGCAAATTTGCCCTTGCTTTACACTAACTCATTCACCCTTAATAGCCCATAAAGTGCATATTATTATCTATAAATCTCATTTCTATATTCTTAAAGAAACTATAGATCAGATAAATCATATGACTTATTCAAGGCTACACAGATAGAAAGTAGCAGAGCTGGTATTTGAACCTAGGCCATTTTTCTAACATTATTCTTTCTCCTTTATCAATCCCATGAGGGAGAGAGACAGCATACTGGAATTTGAGGGAAGACATATTTGAGGGAAGAGTATATACAAAGAATAACTGGAATTAAAATTAAGTATATCCACCTCCAAATTTCAAGTTTCTTCAACTGCCAATGAAACAATTCCCTTTCCATTAACACAATATGCTTCCCTAGAGTGAATAAACTTTTAAAAATATACCTTTCTTTGAGATTTAAAACTTGCTCCTACATTTGAGACATATACATACTAATAACAATGGCAAGGCTGAGGCATGAATTATTACAGTGTTGTTCCAAACTGTTAACCCCCTGACTGTGCAGCATTGCTTGGTAAATCTTATAATACTGACCCAAGGACTAGATCTGAACACTGTAGTTTTCTTAGACATGTCAACTCCTTTAGTCAACTGTAGGATTATTGAGGAATTTTTTTTTAAGATTTATTTATTTATACATACAAGCTGGGGTACAGGACAGAAGTGCGGGGCAGCAAAAGGGTTCACCAGAGACAGAGTGGGGAGCAGAACAGGCAGATCGACGGAAATACACTGTTGAGGGGAGAAGCGGGCGAGGCAGGAGAGGTCTGCTGCGCCATGTGGGATTCTCCCCGGCCGGGCATCGAACTCACATCGCGTGCTGCCGACAGCTCCACAGAGCAGCGCCTAACCGCTGCGCCACCAGGGAGGCCCGATTATTGAGGAATTTGCTGATAAAAACCTCTTAAGTTGCTCTGAAGATATGAAGGTGTTAATATATTTACAGACATACTTATTGTTATTAATAAAGAATATGCTGCCTGAAAATTATTGTCTGAAGTAGCTGGATTTGTCTAAAGTCACTGGGCTTTCTTTCATAAACTAAGAGAAAAAAAAATGTTGTTTTATTTATCCCCTTACAAAGGACTCTTCTTAAAGAGATGTTAAAAATAATGCTTATTGCATTTTGACCTTTTACTCCTACTGTAAGTTCTCCAGACTGCCCTAATGTTAAATGAGAGATAAAATGGCTTATTTTTCTTAGGACTCTTAGGTCTTTCTATGGCTCTCTATACCAATCAAGATGATAGATCATATTCTGCTTCCTCCACATTAACCACCTGATTTTGGTCCATTAAGTTCTGTCAATTTGTGTTTTATGATAAATTTTTGCTGTAGTTGATAAGTTAGCTCTTAAAATGTAAGGGAAAAAAGTTTCTATACTAATCTAGAACCTAGGAAAATAAGTCAATCTAGTTTCTAAATGTATTATTTTTCTCTGTGACCCAAAACTCATTAATGAGAGAGTCAATGGTGCAGGTGAACAGGTGTACTTTCAACAAGAGAAAAACACGTAACTATGCCTATGAAGGGAGATAATTTATAAAGGAAAGGTGAGTAGATGAATAAGAAATTGTCTTACAAGTAAACTCAATATTTTAAGAAAGGTCAATTCTTTTTTTTTAGATTTATTTATGTATGCATAAAAGAGATGGGGTGTAGGCCAAAGATGTGAGGGTGAGTGGATTCACCAGACAGAGTGGGGAGCAGAACAGGCAGACTGACAGAAATGCATTGCTGAGGGGAGCAGGGGCGAGATAGGAGAGGTCTGCTGCACCATGTGGGAATCTCCCTGGCTGGGGATAGAACTCTAATGCAGTGGCTGCTGAAGACTTCATAGGCTGAGATTGAACCCCTTGCACCACCAGGGAGGCCTAAAAGGTCAATTCTTAGGACTAAGGTATGATTATTGGAAGAAGTCTTGAAAAAAAGAAGGCTTACATTAATCAATGAAAGGAATGGAAAAAGAGAGTTGGATAAATAAGTTATTAATTTTGAGAGCCAAGTTCCTGCCTGTACTTTTAATTGATAACTCAAAATTCATATACTCCTTGTAAATACTTGCCCAACTTTTCTAAGTAATTAGTAGTTTGTGCTTCTGGAAACCTAAATATTGTACAACTATCTACTGCATCTTACAGTTTAGAATGATTTTGACTTCCATGTCTACTCATGAAGAATTAGCCATTAGGGAAATTATCCTCTCACTATAAATAACTAGAAAGTCAGACAAACTGTACGGACCAACTATTTGTAGTCATGTGGTAAATAAATCTCTAAGTAGAAGAAAATTAATGTGGTGAGGTGTACAATTAATACCAGCTTACTCCTTGGAATGTTTTTATAGGAAAGAATTGTGGGATTCGGTTTCTTCAATCAATTGAGAAGATAGAAAATAGAGTTTAGCAAGGTCAAAGTATGTAGAAGTTGCTGGTCTTTTAGGCAGTTGGGTGGGAAAAAGAGAGCGAGAGAAGACAGAGAAAACAAATGCACATGAGGAAGAGAAGGAAAGAAGGAGGAAAAGAGAGAGAGGAACCCAGCGATCTGAAAAACACCTTCCCCCTCCAGTAGTTCTGTGGTTGTATAATAATCTAGGCATGTATGAGTTGAGGCTTCATGAGACTGGGAATAGAATCAATGGAATGTAATAGACTGAACAATTCCCAGAGTTCACATAGCACTGGAAATATTTTCCATTTCCAACAATCCAAGTAAAGAGGACTCATATTATTTGAGCATCAGGTCAAAGACTCAGAAGGTTATTGCCTGAGTTGTACAGATAAATTAATGCTAATTGACCTTAGAGATAGGTTTGCCTTCCCTAGAATAATTAAAAGCAAACTCAAATTGTATTAAATTGTTTTCATATAACTTAATAGTATGCCAGGAAATCCAGTACTCTAAAGAATACAGCAATCAACATTATTAAGCATATAATACATATCACCCACCCACATCCCCCAAAATACTGGATATGTAAAGAATCAATTAATAAAAAAAAATTAATAGTCCAGGAGTCAAAACTTAAAAGAAATGATAGAATTAGCAGATAAGAATGTTTGAAAAGTTGATGCAAAAAAATGAGCTCCATATATTTAATACAGCATGAAACATGAGGGATGTAAGGAAATAAATAGAATACAGAAAGATAAAAAAATAGATATACCTGGAGTGAAAATGCACTGAGATAAGCGTAACCACAGATTAAGATGCTGCCAGAAGGAAGAAAAAAAAAACAACAATGAATTTGAAGAAGTTGTAGTGGGAAGTATTTAAAATGAAACACAGAGATTTAAAAGGACTGTAAAAATTGAAAAACATACATGGTATGTTGAATGATATCAAGCACTCTGACATACTTGCAAATGAAGTCCTACAAAGAGTGAGAAGGAAGAAAAACAATTTGAAGAAATAGTGACCAAATTTTTTCCAAATCTAATGGTATTTTTTAATTCATAAAACTAAGAAACTCAACAAACTAAAAAGAAAGCTACACTAACTTAATTCATGATCAAAATCAATCTAAAAAAGCAGCAGGATAGAGGGGGAAAGTGAACAAAGAACAGAGAGCAAAAACATAAAGAAAGTATCAAAAAAGAAGACTTAAACTTTAGCATATCAATAAGCACATCAAATGTAAATAGACTAAAATCTTCAAATGGACAGCAGCGATTGATGGATCGTGTAATAAAGAAAAGTCAACTGTTATACCTATACGATGCTAAACTTAAAAAATGATACAACGTATCTGTGATTTTTTTCACATTATTTTCTTTTTTTTCAAAGATTTATTTATTTATGCATACAAGCTGGGATATAGGCCAGAGGCATGGGGCAGCGAGAGGGCTCACCAGAGACAGAGTGGGGAGCAGAACAGGCAGATCAACCGAAATACACTGCTGAGGGGAGCAATGGGCGAGGCAGGAAAGGTCTGCCGTGCCATGTGGAAATCTCCCCAGCCGGGCATCACTGCTGCCGACAGCTCCACAGTGCAGCGCTTAACTGCTGCACCACCAGGGAGGCCCTTTTTTCACATTATTTTCATTGAGGTAAAGTATGTTTACATTATTGTACCTGCTTTGAGTATTATAGGCTATATCATGGGCTATATCAAACTTGTATTTTTAGTGCTCTTAGTATGAGTGTTCAGAATCTATTTTAAAAGATTTGTTGAAAGAGCACTTATATTAAAAACTTCTTATTGACAAGACATGGAAGGATAATTCTGGAAGGCCCTAGTGAAATAATTACTTTTTCCAAATAAATTATTTCATAAAAAGGGACTTAGTGAAAACTACATAACCAAGCTTTTATTTAAAAAAAAAAAAAAAGCATGGCTTTCAAGTGGTTGTTTAATGGTTAATTTGTCTACCTTGTTTGTAGATCTCAGAATTTAGAAAATACTCTAATACTCAGGTGTCCTGATATTTTTTTTCTCTAAGCAGCCAGACAGTAAATGCTTTAAGCTTCATAAGCCACACAATCTCTGTAGCAACTACTCAACTCTGCCATTGTATCACAAAAGCAGCCATGGGCATTCCTAAACAAATATCATGAGTTTGTTCCAATAAAAGTGAAATATTATGGAACTATAAAAAAAAAGAACTCTTGCCATTTGTGAAAACATAGAACTGGAGGGGAGTGTGCTAAGCAAAATAAGTCGAAGGAGAACAACAAATACCAGATGGCTTCATTCATGTGTGGAATATAGAGAAACAAAAAGGGTCAGATAAAACCAAACCAAAAACAAAATCCAGCAATCGTAATATAAATTTGAGTCTACCAAAAGAGGAGAGGCTGGGTAGAGAGGAAAAGGAGAAGAGACCCAACACACTATGGTGGAGGAATATGGCTGCCTTACTGGTGAGTGTGGTGTGCTAGCCTTCATCTGAAAAAGAGTGATCTGATACCTTCGAATGACATACAGTATTATAAACCAATGTTACCTTGATAAAATAAGGAGAAAAAAAAAACAGTAGGTGAGATTTGACCCATTCTAAGCACAGGATGGGTGTTCTAGTCTCTGTAGCTCTGTGTTATCTATTCCTGGAATGGTGCATTTATCATGAGTCCAGAAAGCTTTGGTCAGAGGCAGCAGGAGATTCACACAACTATTTATACTTACCTTATATCTGCTTTTCTTGGTTAATGCAAATGGAAAGCATAAGCTCTCAGACACTGACAGGTAATTTACTTCCTATATCTAAGGTCTTCAATACTGTTTCACGCTTTTATTGTATTGTCACAGCCTATTCAGCTAGTGACTTTGAAAACAGTCTTAAACTGCAAAAGTGCCCCGTGTCACCAGTGTCAGCTCTTATTTTCAGTGAGACCAAAGATTTGATCAATTATATTCAGGATCTATAATAAACATTGCAATAATCTGCTCAAACTACTTTTTCAAAATATGTTGCATTAGCCTTTTGCTCAGTATGTCACATCCTTTATTTTCTCTTTATAGATTTATCATCATCTTAAAATTCCTAATAGTAACAATTGTCATATGTTTGACTACCCTTCCTTGCTCTTTATGTAAACAGTCTTCTAAATAAGAATGTGAGGTCACTGAACAAAAGCATGCTGTCAAAACTATCCACTATATCATCAATTAAATGATATGAATTCTATTTAGGGCAAATTATTCATTCAAGGAAAGTGGTAAAAGTCAGAAAGGAAAATCATGCATCTAATGTTTACATGCTGATAAAAGTAAGTATTAGGAATTCAGGATTTAGATTTAGATTTTGTTTATTAGTTTCAGTATAATCCTAGACAAGTAATTTATTTATCCATTAGGACTATTTTCTCATCTATTAAGTGTGAAAACAAGGTATAGCTCATTAGGATTGATAAAAGATTAAATAAAATAATACATAAAAAGTTGAGTGTTGAGTGTCATAATAAAGTTTAATAATCAACATTCAAAATGTATTATTTTATTTCATGTGCTTGAAACTCATGTTGAACAAGAAATTAAAAAATACAAATTTGTGTATAATCAGGAACACATGTCTTACCACTTTTATTCTATCTCCATAGTTCAGTACAGTGCTTGGTAACTAGGAGTTACTTAAATATTTTGTTGACACTGAAGTACAGTAAATCTCTACACATGTAACACCACTTTCTATATTATGATGGATTTGCCTTGTTCAATATTTTATTGATCCCATTACCCAAGAGGGTCCTTTGCTATCTGTCTGTAACTTGATTCTCCCCCAAATGTAAATTTTTACACTATAGTATTACAAGTGTTCTATATATTACTCATAACTTATATTAAGTTTAGTTAAATCCTGAGACCTATAACTTTAGGTACTACTATTCTAACTTAAAAATGAGGAAAGAAGTGACCAGAGAAGTCATCCAGCCACCATGAAAACAGTTAGGTTGAACCTGAGGTTTATAGACTTTAGAATACATTTTTAGACCACTGTGCTATTGAGCTGCTCCTAAGAAGTGCAAGTTCCTAAAAATTGTCAATTGCCTCAAAAAGGAAGGAGAAAAAAGTTCATATTTCTCATGCATCTACAACATTTTATTCGTCATGTCGCATGGTAACATTTTGAGGTAGTTATATGGTAATTCTAATTCTCAGATATGGAAACTGAGGTGTGGAGAGATTCAGAACTTACCTCAGGTCACATACCATTTTTCTTCTGTGGAATAAAAAATATATACACAAAAAACAGCTTTCTACTAAAAGTTGTTCCTGACACAAACCTGGTCACTATTCAATCAAGCACTTAGCCAAGGGAATAAAGGGCTTCATGCCACAGATGTGGGTGGAGCATTAGAAAGGTGTCTTTCCCAAATTTTATACTGTCTGCATTATGAAACAGCTGTCTCAGGCTAACACTGAGAAATCTCTGGACCAGATGCTCTAACAGACTGAGGATCCTAAGAAAGAAAATGGAAATGCATTGAGTGGTCACCAGGTGCCAGGGAAATGCATGTATGTTTGAACTTTACAAGAACATGTGAAACATACTTCATTCCCTCACATTACTGAGGAATCTGAAATTCAGAGAAGGCTATCTAACTTGTTCTAGTTTCCTTAACTGGTAAATAATAGGACTGGGTTTTGAATCCATGGTTGTATTAACCACCATAAACAAAATTTAAAATATAAATAAATATAATTCTGAGGGAGAGGGCTTTTACCTCCTGTCCTCAAGAAAATAACATAAACTATTATAATCAAGAAGAAACAACTTCCCTGGCCAAAAAAAAAAAAAAAAAAACTGCATTTCTTCTTCTGCATGTTGCAGCTGCTTGATGTACACAATCTTTACCCATATTTTCTTATTTTGAAAATTTCACAAATTTGAGATGTTTCTCACCTACATAAGAGTTAACATATGATTACGTAAGAGTTAACATATGGTAGAGATTTGTTTTTCAAATTGACTACTTAGAATCCCCACAAAATTTGGACTTTTATATAAATGAAGAAAAATAAACTACAGCATTACATCTTTATAATCCATCCCCATTAAGGAAACTTCCTACTTTTCCCCACTGGAAATAAATGAAGCAGTAAGGTAGGAAGATTGAAGTCAGACCATCATATTTTGTTTCAAATTCTGGCACACTATTATCTAATTACAAGTTTTAGAAATCCCTTATTCACACAGAATTGTTGGGAAAATTGAGTGTGAAAATGGAGAGAAAGTATGTCCCACTTATGTACCATAGATGGAAATCTTGGAAACAAGTCCTTCTGTGTACCACTATGATAAACAAATGTCAGATTTTTTTATCAGCATTAATGTTACATGTATCCATTCCCACAAAAGGAGTGTCAGAATCTAGAAAGGAGTGTCTGAATCTAATCAACTACTAGGTCTCTGCATTATAGGTGTTCAAGGAATTATTGGTAAATTGAAGTCATAGACAGGAGACACCTGTGCCAGAATAAAGGCACCAAAACCCAATGAAAAACACTGGACACTGACCTAACTAGTAAATACCAAAGAACACTGCTTTAATTAGGTGGTGGGGAAAATATGCAGGAGTCTATTTTATGGAAGGCTAGCTGATAAAGAAATGTGCCCACTGCATCCTCAGTCAATCCTCACACTCTCCATTCTGGCTGTTTTACAAATTCATTTGCTCCCTTAAGTCCAAAGGATGAAAGCTTATGCCTTTAGATCTAACAAGACTAGTGAGGTGTTACTAATTAATTTTTACTACTCTCTTTTAGTCCTTGGTTTGCACCATTAAAAAGAAAAACTATGGTGCACTTATAAGATTACACTACTTTATTATTTGTAGTTATAAAGTCCAGAAAATATGATTCTATATTCAGTAAATAAAATATTTTATACCAACTAAGAAATCTTGCTTATTATGTTGGTGAAAATTTATGAATTGACATACTACTAAGATCAATTAATACTTCATTTACGGTTGAACATGTTCTGCCAATACCCCTATCAAAAAAATGATTAAAGGATATGTGCATATTTCTTATGGTGAGATCAACTGATTATCTAATATGAAAATTAGAAACTAACATGAAACCACTATTAATATTTGATATTATTATATGACTTTTTTAATAAAAGTACTCCAAATTTATATATGAAAGAATCTTTCCTAGATAATAGAGGAGGAAGATTTAGTCATTTCTGCCTAGCTTGTCTCTGATTTTTTTTCTTTTTGTTATAAAAACCTTTCTTCATGAAAAAAAAGGAAGTTTTTGGAAATCACAATATTCCAAAAGAGCTTTATTTTAAAATGTTATAAGGAAATCTGTATTTTCCTCTCTTCTTTTTAGGTGGCAGAGATTTGAGATTTACCTTCAAGACTGTTAAAAGGGAACTTGTGTAAAGCATACATTTACATTTAAATTAATCTGATAAAATGTAAATGGTGATGGCAGAGAGGAGAAATCAATGACTTACCCTATATTTATATGGTAAATTAAAGTTATCTTTTGATAATGACTGCATTCAATCCACTTGTTTTCAAAAATTCAGGAACTATCTGAAATACATTAGTAAATTCAACGTTTTATAATAATGCTACTATGACTTTAGTGTTGCTTTATATTTCACAAAATAACTGTGCTGGGCTATGTATGCAGATTCTAACCATGCATAACAACAACAGTCTTAAATTGAACCTACTGAAAAATCCCAGTTGGTTATAGAAAGAAAGCTATGATTATCTGATATCACTTCAAATTTGTATCTAATAAACAGACTGAATGTATAAATTATCTTTTAGTGTTTTAGTTTTATAGCAGAACAAAACTGTGGAAATCTAGACTATGGCTTTAACTTCCCATGAACTATCCTTGCATTGGTCCAATTTGTGGTTGCTTAGAAGCATTATAGGCAAGAGGATTGATTCTTTCCAGATGCTAGTAGTCAAACCACACTTTATGCTAGATTTAAGACTTTTCTACTTAATAGTGTCATAAATACATGTTTCTCTAAAAAGTTACAAACACATAAATCAAGTTTTGTTAGTGGTACATCTTGAGAATCTTTTCCTTATTAAACATGTAAAGAAGTCTTTTCTTGTGTTCAACTTTCATTGATTTAAGTAAAAACTGACTTAATGTTGAATGACTCAGTTTATTACTGTCATTTATCCATAGGATTTAACTCACTAATTTCTAACTAATTTTCTGATTCAGCACTTTTGATAGTTAAGTCATTTATACTCATTTATTGAATGCTTATTGAGAGTAAGTTTGACCCTTTATTAAATAATCAATAATCTTACAGAATAACCCAAAATAAAATTTAACATATATTAAGCCACAGAGTCAACAGAATATGGGAACAGTAACTACAGTTTATTCTTGGGTGGATACTTTAGAAAATAAAGTAAAAGAAAGAGAGGAAACAAGAAAGGGGAAGAGAGAGTGAAGTACCTGAAGTCTCAAAATGAACTTTAATTTTTTTCAAGGTAATATTGATTATAACACTATATATACACTGGTTTACGCCTCTTGAATTCTATCAGTTGTGGAGGAAAGCACGTGACTCATGCAAGACCAGTGTTCAAATTCTGGCACACTGCCTGTATGTTCTCAACAAATCACTTGATTTCTCTGAAGTCTTGTTGTTTCCCCAATTAAGAAACTGAAACAGTACATTACAGAAAAAAATATTATAGTACTTGTAAGGGAAAAAAAAAAACAACAACAACTCTGAAGGGCCTCCCTGGTGGCACTAGGGGTTAAGTCTCAGCAGTATGAAGCTATCTGCAGCCATTGCAGTAAAAGCTCAATCCCAGGCCAGGGCGCTAACCCACATGGCATAGCAGACCTAGCCTGTCTTGCCCACTGTTCCCCTCAGCAGTGTACTTCAGTGGATCCACCTGTCCTGCTCCCCACTCTGTCTCTGGTAAATCCTCTCACTCCATCCCCTGGCCTACAACCCAGCTCTTGTATGCATAAATAAATAAATAAATAAACAAATCTATCTATCTTAAAAAAAAATCTCTGAGATAATGAATAGAGAGAAACATTCTTACTTGTCAAATACTGTCAGTAAATGATAGCTGAATTATCAAATTGTGAATACATTTTTAAAAATCATTTTTATATTTTGTTTTCTGAAGGTTGTTGTTTTTAAGTCTTTAAAATCCCAGAATCCGTAAAGTTCCTTATAACAACCTTCTGTCTATCTCTAAAATTTTAATAAAATACATATATCTTCCATTAAATCTCCATCAATCAAAATCAGAAATAACCCTGGGTCTAATCTCACAATATAGTTCTAAAGTGGAAATGCAAGAATAATAATTTTTCCATATCTACATTGTGAAAATTTATATCAAAAGATCCTTTGAGTTGTCGATGCTTTAGAAAAATGCCATCTGTTCATATTCATTAAGTTTTGCCTGTTTTTTTATAGGCAGAAAAATTATTTGCTTAAAGTCCATCAAGCTGAATTAAATCCCAAATGGGTAGTTTGATGCTTCCTTTCTAAAATTATTTGTTTTATAGGGAGAAGGATCTCCTTCTCCCTAGGCCGCCATCTCTCATTGTCCTTACTGTGTATTCCTTAGCTCCCTAAACTTTAACTTGTCCAAAACCAAGCTTAGAGAACTTTTCCCTAAATCATGTTCCTCCAACTATTTTCCTTGAGTCAGTTAAGTCTACCCAATTCTACATCAGGATAGTTCTTGATTATTTCTCACTGTAACTCATGATGTTCAACACTTTCTCTAATCTGTTTATATGTTCTAAAGAATTCCTGAAACTGTCATCTTCGGGGGCATGTTTACTACCATGCTCCTATTTCCTTCATGCCCTGTCATCTCAGGTAATGACCTCCATCTTTATTTTATACTCACAAACTGCGGAACTACCAACTATCGAAAACTTCATCAAAGCTTTTCCTGCACCTGAATACCTAGTAACACTGGAATTTACTAGCCCAAGCTATTTCTCATGGTTCCCACTCTTTCCTGTCTTCACCAAGCATTGTTAGGAGTCTTGTTTAGTGTCCTTCTCTCTCATGTAGCATCTATTCTAATCACATAGAGCTACATATGACCTGTAAACACCACATGTTGTCTTATAATTTACTGCCCTTACAAATTAGTTGGTTCTCTAATATTAAACTGCTATGTTTCCAGTTGGTAAACTACTACTCAACATTCAAATATAAAGTTACCTCCTTGCAGTAGCTCCAGTTTACACAGACGATACTCCCCATTCATTTCAAGTCACACACAGATAACTTATATATCTTCATAACAAATATTTTCATAATGGGTTATTGTTAACTGTTTCTGTGCATAATAATACCCTAATGATATTGCAAGCTCCTTAAATTAAAATTCCTTATATCATTAATTTTTGTTTTTTAGCACTTAGAATTGTATCTGGCATATGATGGTCGAACGGACAAATGAATGAATGAGTGAATAGATGTCATAATTAGGCTGTTTTTCTTTACTAATTGGCACTTTAAAAACAGCATATACAAAACTTGCTCGGTGGCAATGTTGCCTGGTTTTATCACATGATGTATTGCATTAATTTCATTTCACAATAAGCACACTTTAACCCAATCCAAAATGGACAGAACAGCTAAACAGACACTTCTTCAAAAGGTAATACCAATGGTCAACAAGCTTATGAAAAAATGTTCAATATCACTTATTATCAGGGAAATGAAAATCAAAATCATGAGATACAACCCCATACCCGTAAGAATGGTCCATATTAAAAAACTGGAAACAACAACTGCTGGCAAGGATATGCAGGAAAAGGAATCCTTTTGCACTGCTCCTAGGAATGTAAACTGGTCCAGCCACTATGGAAAACTGTGTGAAATTTCCTCAAAATTCTAAAAATAGATCTACCATATGATCCAGCAATTTCTATCCTAGGAATCTACCCAAAGAACACAAAAGCACTGCTTCAAAAGGAGACCTGCATTCTTATGTTTACTGCAGCACTATTTACAATAGCTGAGATATGGAAACAACCTAATGTCCCAAAACAGATGAATGGATCAAGATGATGTGGTATAGATACACATGATGGAATACTACTCAGCAATCAAAAATATATCATGTCATCTGTGCACCATGAATGGAACTAGAAGGGATTATGCTAAGTGAAGTAAGTCAGAAGGAAAACATAAATATCAGATGGTTTCACTTTATGTAGAATATACATGTATTTATATATATAGATGTATAAAACAATAACAAAGGGTCAAGAAAAAGACAAAACTTACAAGTTTACTATAGATATGAGGCATACAGCAGGGAAAGGGGAGGGAGAGGCTCAAAAGAGGACATGGAAGGGGACTATGGTGATGGTTCATGGGTGGTATGGTGGTGAGGCAACTACAGGGATTATACATGACACAAGAAAGCAAATACTGTACAAAAAAATGAACAACAATGTAAGAAAATAATTAAATTTAAATTTTATAAAACTGATCAAATCAATCTACTACATGATACCATCCAATGACTGTCCATTGCCTTTATAATAAACTCTGTGCTGTAAACTATTTTTAAAAAAAGCACATTTTTATATTTAATATTTATATCCTTTTCTTATGTAAATACACAAGAAGAATTTTTAAATAAATTATCTGTAATTGGAAATTATTTTATGTACATATTGTGGTGTTGATCTCTCTAGAAAGTTCAGATAGGTTTTCTCCATATGCCCAAAGTTTTTCACCTTTCTATAGGAGGTCCTGTGGGTTTCTGGAGATCTATAGTCATGAATGCACTTTGCTTTGTGCTGAGGGCAGTGAAAGCCTTAAGTGTTCATTCATTTGCCCTTTTCTTAGTCAAAAACCAGTCATTGCTGGAAAAATGTGGTTGGGGGGTATATTTATCAGGTGTAGGTTTATCAGTGAACTTAAGGTAACTTCTCTGAAATTCACATCTTTATTCATAAAGAGTAAAAGACAAGAAGGTTACCACTCCTGGCAATCTACCCAAAGGACACAAAAACAATAATCCAAAAGGATACATGCACCCGCATGTTTATCGCAACACTGTTTACAATAGCTAAGGTATGGAAACAACCCAGATGCCCAAAAATAGATGACTGGATCAGGAAGAGGTGGTACATATACACAATGGAATACTATTTAGCATTCAAAAATGATAAACACATGCAATTTGCAGCGACATGTATGGAACTAGAAGGGATCATGCTCAGCAAAATAAGCCAGAAAGAAAGAGAAAAATATTGAATGGTTTCACTTATAACAGGAATATAGGGGAACCAAACAAAAGAGAGACACTCAGTGAGGGAGGGGGAGGGTAAGGGCTCAAAAAGGGCTAGAAAGGGGCACAAGGGACTATGGTGATGGGTCACGGGTGAATTGGTGGTGGGTTACTCAAGGGAAATACAAAATGTAAAAGATATAAATAACAATAAAAAAAGGTTATCCCTTCTTGTCTGTCATGTGAATCCCCACTACCCACACACACCCCTAGCTTGATGCCCTAGGTCCTAAAACCCGGGATAAATATCCCTGGTCCCTCTCATTTTTCTTTTTTTAATTGTTCAAACCAAGAAGAACCCAGAAGGGGTAAAGGATTTGCGCTTGTGCTCCAACATTTTTTTCTGTCTATAGGTTGAATATTAAGTTTTTTGAATTTGAACAAAATTTTTTTTAACTTTTTTTTTTAAGATTTATTTATTTATACATACACCTGGGGTACAGGTCAGAGGCGTGGGGCAGTGAGAGGGTTTACCAGAGACAGTGAGGAGCAGGACAAGCAGTTCAATGGAAATACACTGCTAAGGGGAGCAGCAGGCGAGGCAGGAGAGGTCTGCTGCGCCATGTGGGAATCTCCCTGGCCAGGCATTGAACCCGCGTCACTGCTGCCGACAGCTCCACAGCACAGCGCTTAACTGCTGTGCCACCAGGGAGGCCCCTGAACAATTTTTAATTTTGATTGAATATTAAACTACAGGTTGCCTTTGGAAGAACTAGTTGATTTCTTTATTATACACTTAGTTATCCATATTTTTAATATTAATAATCATTGAGGCCAGATTATTGGTACCTAAAATAATTCATCCATCCCTAAATTCTCATTTATATATTATACTTATCTTTCCAGTAGCTTACTCACATTAATTATAGATTTCTTACATGGTCTGTGACCAGAACAAGCACTTCTTGGTTGTTAAGCACATTAATGCAGGGTCTTTCCTTGGATATAACCTAATTAATTAAATCTTCAGTGACTTGTTTATGATTTTCATAATTGCTATTTCATATTAACATGACCCATTTGCCTTTTAAATAAGCTTTTTGTACTATGTTGATGTTTCCACTTTCTTGGGGTAATAACATATTGATAAAATATAAGGTCAGGAAGAGAAATAGCCATATTAATGAATGTTTTCACACAATATTCATTCTAAGGTTGCTTAATGTACCATCAATCTTTTCTTTGGGGACTAAGAAATTCACCTCTGTGAGCTTTAATTCTCTTTTTCTTACTTGTTAATTCTTATTAGCATGACTTGAAAAACAAATCACTATTTGAATGCTTTATTACCCATATTAATTTCTTGCTGAATAAAGGAGATTAAGAATAGGTGGCTTGCTATTTATCTCAGTAAAATTCTATGAAGGCAGGAGAGGGAGGGGATGAAGCATCAGGAAAAAGTTAGGAATATCATTATTAAAATTTAGGCTCACATTGACCTTATAGATAAAGAGGAACTTGAAAAATCAGCAATACTAAAGGTAGTGTAGGATTTAAAAGACTGGGAAATTTAACTTCAAATGCTCATCAAATTAAAACTATTCTGGTATAAATATGAAAACATTTGCTTGTATATTAAAAAATATGGCATTTTCAACAGCTTTTTATAAATCCCAAAATTATTAATTCACAATGAAGTGATTTAGTTGGGATTCTTGGTTATTTTCTTTTACAGTCCTTCTTCTTAAAAAAACATATGGAATTGGGGCCTCCCTGGTGGCACAGCGGTTAAGTGCTGCGCTGTGGAGCTCTCGGCAACAGCGATGCGAGTTTGACGCCCAGCCGGGGAGAATCCCACATGGTGCGGCAGACCTCTCCTGCCTTGCCCACTGCTCCCCTCAGCAGTGTATTTCTGATCTGCCTGTTCTGCTTCCCATTCTGTCTCTGGTGAAGCCTCTCGCCACTCCACACCTCTGGCCTGTACCCCATCTGTATGTATAAATAAATAAATCTTTAAAAAAAAAACATATGAATTATCCCACCATAAAAGACACAAACCTAAGACAAAAAAAACAAACAAACAAACAAACAGAAAAACCACCTCATTCAGTAGTAGAGGCAGCAAGAGTACCAACCATTTACTATGATCGTTTGCAACTGAAAAGAAAGGATTAAACATTTATCCTCTCCCTTCTGTATAAACTAAAGTTCACAGACAGCCAAATAACCTGAGTTTGGGAGGAAAATTATTTTCAGAAAATTTCCAACTAGTAACTTTAAAGAAAACGATACAATTAGAAAATCACAAATTGGCAAATTTTCGGAAAATTCAAAGAACATTCATCAATACCTGGTAAAAGGAATTAGTTGAAAAGATGAATGGGGACCTTCACAATGGGATGATGAGACTGACAAAACCTAAATAACTGATCACTATGATTATGATAAACAGAAAAATATGCCTTCTGATATAAAACAATAGAAAGTACGCAACATTACCTATAAAGTAGTCATACCCATAAAGTTGTGAGTTCAACAGTAATCCAACCTTTATATAACTTTATGAGTTCACAGAACATGAGAAATTGAGAAACGTTTTACACATCATAAGAAAGCAATTCTATAAGGTAGTGATTTAGTTTTCAATAAATCCTGGGAATTAAAAAAGGAAACTATTCTAGTCTAAAGGGAATTTAAATGAAATAACAAAAACAGATTTAAAAATAAAAGAGAAAAAGTGAATCTTATTTGGTTGCAGATTTGAACCTACCAACCATAAAACATTTTTAAAATTGAAACCAAAAGATTCAAATATCTGGGAATAAATCTAACAAAAGACATAAAGCACTTATACAAAGAAAACTACAAAACTCTGTTGAAAGAAATAGAAGAAGACACAAGAAGATGGAAAGGCCTCCCCTGCTCATGGATTGGAAGGATTAACATTATCAAAATGGCAATCCTACCAAAAGCAATTTACAGATTCAACGCTATTCCAATAAAAATCTCAATGACATTCTTCAAAGAAATAGATCAACTACTGATGAAATTCATATGGAACCACAAAAAAACCTCGCATAGCTAAAGCCCTCCTAACTAAAAAGAAAGAAAATGGAGGAATTTCACTCCCTGATTTCAAACTATATTACAAATCCATAATAATTAAAACAGCATGGTACTGGAACAAAAACAGACAGAAAGACCAATGGAACCGAATAGAATACCCAGAATTAAAGCCACATATCTATGAAAACTAATCTTTGACAAAGGAGCAAAGAAAATGCAGTGGAACAAGGACAGTCTATTCAATAAATGGTGCTGGGAAAACTGGACAGCCACATGCAAAAAAATGAATCTAGACTACTACCTCACACCCTGCACAAAAGTCAACTCAAAATGGATATAAGACCTGGATGTAAGACCTTAAACCATAAAATGTATAGAAGAAAATATAGGCAAAACTCTACATGACATACATGTCAGCAAAATCTTGAACGACACATCCCTCAAAGAAAGGAAGTGAAATACAATATAAACAGATGGGATTATATCAAAATAAAAAGCTTCTGTACAGCAAAAGAGACATTAACCAAAACTAACAGACACCCTACCAACTGGGAAAAGATCTTTGCACACAATACATCTGATAAAGGACTGATAACAAAAATTTACAAGGAACTCACACAACTCAACAACAAAAAAAAAGCCAATAACCCAATCAAAAA
>PVIJ01003744.1:0-129058 GCA_004024925.1 Scalopus aquaticus
CATTATCTTTAGAAACTATGCCTGCTAGCCAAATTTATGGTATAAAAAACCCCACTGTTGGGGCAATAAACGGAGCAGCCTGATCACTACTCGGTGTGCGTGCTGTCTCTCATTCCCCTTCCCCCTCTCCTGCTGCCGCCGACGCTTTCCCCACCACCCCCGGGAACCCAACCTCGGTCGGAGCCGGCCTCCGACACCATACTGTCCTCATTGGAAGTCAGTATATGTCTCTCACATAGTGTTATGAAAGAAATCAACCAGGTTGACTGTAACAGATTTTTCCCAGAGTGTTTTCTTCTTTCTAATCCCTTCTGGATTTCTTTTTCTTAAATCTATGCCTAGCATTTGCCTTTAAGAGAATAGTGATGGGTATGATAGTATATGTTTCACTAAGGGTTCTTTGTTGCAAACAAAAACAGTTGTGCTTGGTTTCAGTATAAATCGAATATTTGAGAATATGAGTTAACTTGAGGCATTGGGAAGGCAGGAAGAAGTAGATTCTAAACCATTGGTTCTCAAACCTTACCTTGCATGGAAAGAACTTGTTAAAACACATTGCTGGGCCCCAAACCAGAAATTTGCATTCAAGAAAAGCTGGGATGGCTTTTGAGAATTTGCAGTTGTAAGTTCCCAGATAATGATGATTTTGTGGTCTCACAACAACACTTTGAGAATCACTGCTCTTGGCTAAATTTTAAGGCACACTCAAATTCTATCATGGAACTTTACTGATAGGAAACTCTTTGATGCTGTTGAACATCAAAGGAGTAGCTGTAGTGTGGCATTTGGAGCTCCACTTCAATATAGTTGCTGTTGCTGCCACTTTTGATACCATTTCTGCTTCAGGACCTGAATATATAACCACTAGGAATCTCCTGAAAGCCTTACAGCTGGGAGAACCTTGTTTCTTACACTGCTCAGTTCTGTTTTGAGGGTGCATTTGTATGTGTCTAAATGGATGTGCTTGGTGATAGACCTGCATTCTAGTTTCAAGGGTCATTAAGAATTTGTTTGATTTCTATTTTGGAAAGTTGTAACTCATAAAATGGAAATATCTTTAAATGGAAAGACTCCTTAAAAGATGATGGACAGCCATGGATATAACAGATTACTACTGCAGTGGTCTATGAAGACGCAGCGTTTGCACTAAGGGCCTGCTTAAGATGGTGGCAGTGTGAAAGTACTGTGCTTACCTCCTCCACATATTCACAACAAAATTAAAACAAAGCAAAGAACAGCCCCCAAAGATAAGCAGATGATTATTGCATACACCAGAAGCAGCAGCATGGTGGAAAGGGGTAAGCAACTAATTAAACTGGGTTTAGAGTAATATTGGGGCAGTAAATCCCACGAGGAGGAGTGGCTGCTGTACAAAGCCCCTCTGCTATTGTTAACTCAAGGGTACCTGCCACTTTGGGGACTTTAAAAACTGATTGCTCCACTGGAGAAGGGTGCATAGAATCAGTGTGCAGAACAGAGGATACACCACTGGAGAACTAGAGGAATAAGGTGCAGAGTAGTGAGCACTGACTTTGAGTTTAAGGCTCCCCAACTCTAACAGTTGGAGCCTGAGCTGTTAGGGAGAGCTAGATTAGATCATTGGTGTCTCCTCCTAGAAAAGGCTGTTATTTTCAGCCTGCATCTGTGATACATGAAACACCTGGCTTACTCTCACCTAGGGTCAAAACTGAGACAACTGAATTCTCTCACTAAACAAAGTTTGAAACACTGGACTCTTAACAGCAGGAGCAAGTGCTCCAGGGCAGGGATCCTTAATTGAAAAGCAAAGAGAATAATTCTGGGGTTGAGGACCTATATCAACTGTAGTCATCAACCAACACTGCATCTATTGTTGAACCACAGCCTAGAGGTGGAGACTGACTGTATGAGATATTTTGACCTAGGGGAGAGGACGCC
This sequence comes from Scalopus aquaticus, assembly GCA_004024925.1. Classification (NCBI taxonomy): domain Eukaryota; kingdom Metazoa; phylum Chordata; class Mammalia; order Eulipotyphla; family Talpidae; genus Scalopus; species Scalopus aquaticus. Next base: position 1,918 of record PVIJ01003744.1, read on the forward strand.
TGCGGATCTCCACCATACAACTTGGGTACCTGCACCATTATAGGGAGCTTTGATGCCCTACCTCTCTGGTTTCTTCTTACCTATTGCCCCTTACCAACACCAGCACCCTGACCATTGGAAAGTACAAATGCATCAGTCAGAAACAATCAAAGATCCTGGGTAAAAAACCCTAGGATTATACTCAGCTTTTTGTAGGAGGGGTGTAAAGTCAATTTACTAAGGTAAGAAGATGAAACTCCTTATTACAGTCCTTAAAAATTAAAATCAAGAGACAGAAGAACATACCTGATTTGCTGGATCAAAATACTCAGAGAATTCTCAATCTAGTGAACTGCAGAATGTATCCAATGAGTCTTGGCGAAATAAAAAAAAAAAAAAAACAATGGATGAGCAAAATCATGACCACAATACTGACTGAGTAAATATGAGACTGTTAACAACTAGGACTAATGGATTAAAAAAAATACTATAACCAAGTTAAAAATTACAATAAAGGGCTTTCACAGTAGATAGATACAGCCAATGCAGAGAATTAGTGAGCTTGAAAGCACAGTGGTGGCAAAAACACAGAATAATAAACAAAAAAGTAAAAAAAAAAAAAATGAAAACAGTATAAGACCTCTTGAGGTAACTTAAAAAGAAGTAATATCCATATTGTAGGAATTCCAGAAGAAGAGAAAGGAAGGTATAGAAAATGTAAAGAAAAATTGCTGAGAACCATCTCAATCTGGGAAATGATCCAGATGTCCTGATCCAAAAGCTGAAAGCATTTGCATAGAAATGTTTGTGTGGAAATTTTTATCTATAGGATTGTTGGTTTATGTGGTAAGTGTGTGTTTATAATAAACTGCCAAACTGTTTTCCAGAGTGGTTGTGCTATTTTGTGTATTTCCTTAAGCCCAATATTTAAGTTTTGAATACTTTTTCTTGTGAACTAAACTATGTAAATATCCAAATGTTAAAAAATAAATCCGCTAATCAGTCCATTGACAGTTACCCTTTTTCAAAGGCTTGCCTTTATATGGTGTTCAAAATACTGTAGAAGTAGAATAATACCAGTTTGTGCAAATTGAATAGCTAACAGTCCATTTTAATTCACATGTACTTTTATCAGCTATTGAAAACTAGCTTTGACAATTACAATAATTTGACTAAATGCAATTGGAAAAAATGACAAACACTGTGGTAAAATTTATGTGATGGTGGTTAAATTTTACTATGTATCTTGACTGATATTTTTAAATGTTCGTAGTTTATTTCAGCTATATTCCTGTTTATTTCTGAAATAATCCTTGTTGGCAACTATTTGAGATTTTTTTTTTCCTGGTTTACATTTCAATATGTATAGTCTAATATAGCTTTACAGACTTGTGGTAATACAGGAATAGAGCCTGGAATATATTTGATACTGCATTGTTCACGTAGAAATAATTTTAACAATGTTCTTTGCCCTAGTATGTTCCAGATATTAGTGTGATTACTAAAAATTCATGGAAGTTCCCATTCTTTTGTCCAGTTTACTTCTCTTTTGTGTACTTGACTTTTTTTTTTTCCCCAAACCTCTACCTGCTTTTCATACTGATAAATTTGAGAGCAATTTTTGGAACGTTTAACAATAGGTTATTAAATAATTTGTGAGCATTTTAAGAAATAAGTGATTTTTGTAGTTATCACTAGAAAAAAATCTCTGGATCACCATGGGCCAAATGAGTATCTCCATCTATTTTTTTAGCGTAATTATGAAACTGAAGCCGTTAAGTTCTGAAGCTGTTAATAGTAACTATCATGTGAGTGCCTTTTACATGTGAGTTACTTTTTATGATGCTTTCTCTAATCCTCAAAGAATGGGATACTCAGGCCTCCCTGGTGGCGCAGTGGTTGAGCGCTGCGTTGTGGAGCTGTTGACAGCTCGCGATGCGAGTTCGACGCCCGGCCGGGGAGAATCCCACATGGTGCAGCAGACCTCTCCTGCCTCGCCTGCTGCTCCCCTCAGCAGTGTATTTCTGATCTCCCTGTTCTGCTCCCCACTCTGTCTCTGGTGAACCCTCTCTCTGCCCCACGGCTCTGGCCTGTACCCCAGCTTGTATGTATAAATAAATAAATCTTTAAAAAAAAATGGGATACTCTGCAAAATGGGTATTTTTGTTTTAATGAAATCTTGAAAAGGTCAAACTATTTGCCCTAGTTCATATAATGATAAGATGAACATTTGTGATTTGATACTAAGGAGGGTTGAAATAAATTTGTAATTAATGTAAGAGCAACCTCTAAATTTGTAATTAATAGAGACCTCCGCTGAGATCTCAGGTGATGTACTAGAAGAATATCTTTCATTTGTAACTTAAAACTTTGCTTAACACACACACACATACCCCCACCCAACCCTACCCCAACCCAAACTGCAGCATGACTAAAACTGCAGTGAAAGTTCTAGTGTAAAGAATTTAAGGAGATTGTGTTAGATTACCTTACTGGCTAATAATGACAATGTGCAGTTGTGGTTGAAAACTAGGGCACTTTTATAGTACATTATTAAGAGCATATCCCCCAGATACAATGTTTGTATTAGACTGTATGCTGATATTTTATTACTATCAGTGTCTTATTTTATGTAGAATTTTGACAAACTTGTATTTCAGGAAAGTAACTAAAATAATGAATTTACTATTAAAGTGCTTGTATGTGTTTCATCTGGAGTAGAAAAGAGAGGGCAGGTATGAGATTTCAGATACTAGAAATTTCCCTCTCTGAGTCTGTTGGGCAGATCTGAGATTACTAAGGAAACTAGTTTAGGGCTGTGTTACTAAAAATAGATATTTCTGACAGCTGACCAGTTATCCAGGTGAGGGAGAAGCGGATGATCTGAAATCTCCAAACAGTTGAATTGGCAGTCCCATGAATTGAGCTAGTAGATTTCCGTGCATGTGGAAGCCATATGATCATCTGTCTGTGATACTGTAGGAATGGATTCCTTTGTGAGCTAGGAATTGGTGGCATTCAAACTATTTTGATAGTCTGTCCACACTAAGAAACACATTTTTCATTGCAATGCAGTATGAACTTACTGAAGCATAAATATCATGAAATAACAGACACCCATATTAAATGTGGTGCTTAAGTTTTCTCTAGTATTTCACTATTTTAAAAAGGCAGATTGCTAATCACTAAATAGATTTAACAGTTCACTAATTGACTCAGTTGAAATAAACTACTAGAATAATCTCTAAAATCTTTGAACAGTATGTTGTTGTGATTGTCCCTATATAATAATGTAGAACTAAAAATTAGACCCAGAATATTCCATATTGCAAATACCTGGAGATACTAATTTTGATCATCCACCTCTAGGCAGGTTGAAAATGAGGAAGCATTCTTGTGTCCTTCCGTTCTTCTCCATTCTTCTGAAGATGAGATCTTCATATTTTCTCAACTCCCTTCACTCTTTTTTTTAAGATTTATTTATTTATACATACAAGCTGGGGTACAGGCCAGAGGCGTGGGGCGGCGAGAGGGTTCACCAGAGACAGAGTGGGGAGCAGAACAGGCAGATCAGAAATACACTGCTGAGGGGAGCAGCGGGCGAGGCAGGAGAGGTCTGCTGCACCATGTGGGATTCTCCCCGGCCGGGTGTTGAACTCGCATCGCTGCTGCCGACAGCTCCACAGTGCAGCACTTAACCGCTGCGCCACCAGGGAGACCCTCCCTTCACTCTTGCTACCCGCAACCACCCACTTCCCAATTTAGGCTTTTCCATGTTTCTTCTCCTTAATTCTTTTTACCCATTTGAAAAATCTTTTTTTTTTTTTTAAAGATTTATTTATTTATACATACAAGCTGGGGTACAGGCCAGAGCCGTGGGGCGGCGAGAGGGTTCACCAGAGACAGAGTGGGGAACAGAACAGGCAGATCAGAAATACACTGCTGAGGGGAGCAGCGGGGAGGCAGGAGAGGTCTGCTGCCATGTGGGAATCTCCCCAGCCGGGCGTCAAACCCGCGTCGCGCTGCCGACAGCTCCACAGCGCAGCGCTTAAGCGCTGCGCCACCAGGGAGGCCCCCATTTGAAAAATCTTTTCTTAGTGTTTATCTCATTTTCTTCCTGAATTAACATTTGGTGTTGGTTCTTTCACTTAATGTTTTTTTTCTGGATTCATAATAGCATTTTCAGCTAGTTTACATAAGCACCTAAGCTTTACTATGTAACTGATTTTCTTATTTGAAACACATCATCTTCAAAGTATTTTTTAATCAGAAGTATTAATGATACCTGATTGCTTAAAGAGAGTTGCTAAAACATATGGCCTCCCTGTTGGCGCAAGGGGTTAATAAGTCTCAGCGCTATGAAGCTATCAGCAGCCACTGCAGCTCAAGTTCGATCCCTGGCCAGGGAGCTGACCCACATGGCACAGCAGATCTCTCCTCTCTCGCCTGCTGCTCCCCTCAGCAGTGTATTTCAGTCATTCTACCTGTTCTGCTCCCACTATGTCTCTGGTGAATCTTCTCTCCCCACCCACACCTCCTGCCTACACCCCAGTTCTTGTATACATAAATAAATAAATCTTTAAAAAAAGTTGCTAAAATGAGACAATTTTTTCACTTTGACTCACAGAAGGAGCTAAGTAATTACTCTGTACAAACCTCTTAACTAATGGTATTCTGTATTAGAACTGTTTTTTTTTTAATCTGGGTAAATGGACAAGGTAAAAAGGGCACAGTTTCTTAAAGTTGCTAAAGTAAGATGTCTGAGATTATGTAAAGTGAAATGAGATCATGTGAAGTGAAATGGCAACTTTCTGTTGCTTTAAAGAATTGTAATTATCTTCAGTATTTTTTCCCAGTGATGACATACTTTTAATTCAGTTTCTTAGGATTGTTGCAAAATGTCTTTTTTTTTTTACCCTCTACCACCTCTTACATACCCCTTTTGACTTGTCTCCCCTCCCCCCTCTCTTAATCTCAGATAGGCTGTCAGTGTCCACTAGTTTATAGTTTTCTCTTGCTTTGTCAGTTCATCTACTTTGTTTCCTTATATTACTCAAATATGTGAAATAGTGCAGTCTTTATTTTTCTCACTTTGCATCATTCCCTCAAGTATCTTCCATTTTTTTGCTGTAAATGGTATCATTTCATCTTACAGCTTGAATACTACTCCGTTGTCTATATACCATTTCCTCTTTATCCAGTCCTCTATTAGCTTGCATTTAGGTTGCTTCTGTATATCTTGGCTATTGTAAATAATGCCAAAATAAACATTGTGGTGCATGTAATTTTTTCAGTTGATGATTTCATGTTCTTTGCATAGGTATCCAAGAGTGGGATTTCTGAGTTGTATGGTATTTCCATTTTTACTTTTTAAAGATAGGTTCAGATTGCTTTCCAAAAATGTCTGCATCAGTTTACATTCCCACCAGCAGTGTGTAAGCGTTCCGCTTTCTCCACATTCTCTCAACACTTGTTGGAAGTATGTCATTCTCACATGTATGAGATGATATTTCTTCGTGGTTTCATTTTGCATTTCCATTGACTTTCTTATATGCACTAGGAACTGTGCATTATTTCTGGGATTTCAATTCTCTTTCATTGATCCATGTGTCTATTTTTATTCAATACCATATTTTAATTGCTGCTGTTTTACACTATGGTTTAAAATCAAATAACACATGCCTCCATTTTTCTTTTTACTCAAAATTGCTTTAGCTTCTCAAGGTCTTTTATGTTCCATATAAATTTTAGTACTTTTTGCTTTTTTCTTTGAAAAATGTCATTGGACTCTTAATGGGGATGGCATTAAACATGTATTCTGCTTTTGGTAAAAGATTCATTTTGACTATATTTTCCCCATCCATGAACGTGGGATATTGTTCCATCTTTTTATGTCTTATTCTTTATCTTTCAATAATGTCTTTACAGAATGATTTTCATTACATAAATTACTCACATCTTTGGTTAATTCCTGGGTATTTAGTTCTTTAATGGGATTGTAAGTAAGTGGAATTTTTTTCTTAATTTCTTTCAATTATTTATGGCTTTTCTTTCAGTTTTTTTCAATTATTTCCTCTGTCTCTTCATTTTTAGTTTTTAAGGGTTAATGTGAAGAACTTTCTTTGTCTTGGTGAATTGACCTTATAATATGTTTGCAGGTTGCAGGATATGATTCTAGGTTGCTTACCTGGAATCCTTGGGTGTCTATTGCTTCATAGATTGGTGCCTTTGTACTTGTTTTAATGACTGGAGCTCTGCTGCTGGCAGAGGGCAGGAGATAGGAACTGGGGCAGCATGGTACCAAGATGTTGTGCTTGTGTATGCCCACAGTTCAAGCCTCCCAAGGATATTTGGAAGCCCACGTTGGGTGGGGATTTACAGTGACCTCTTCCCTAGGCCAAAGTGGCCAGAATAATTTTGGACTAATGTCAGTCTCAGCTCTGGTTCAGCTCTGTATGTGGGTTCTGTGACGAGTAACACCATAAACACTTTCACTCCCAGTCCCCCATACCTATAGGAGCAGAGTGATCTGAGAGCTTCCCACTTCAGACAGGCTACTGTTCCAGTTCTGAATCCAGGTGAATTAGGGTTATATTTCTCAAGGTTTCTGCCTCCCTTCCCTGTAGACCTCTCTCAGTTATAGGAGGAGGCAATGATTGGAATAGAGTCAGACCCTTTTCTTTCAAGTACAGAACCTACCCCCCCCCCCGCCTCCACACACACACACACACACTCTACATCTCACCCCTACCATGCTTGCTCCTGTTGTTACGACCCAGCTGCTTTAAATTCTGGTTAATGGCAGTATCCACCATGTATCGTTATTTCTGCTTTGGCCCTGGGTGCTGGTGAGGCAGATGTTTCTCAGCTATAGAGAGCCTTGTTTGTATAGCCTGCACAGGTGAGCCAGTTTAGCTTTGCCCTTAGTTCTGGCTCCAGTTTTTCCTATCTGGGAGCTGCAAGCTTAAGCTGACAATCACTACCTTATACAAACCCCACGCTGGCAGTTGCCAAGACTACACTGGTCAAAATTGAGGTTGTTACTGACTTTAAAAGGCCCTAATCTGTAGTATCTTGGTGTGCTGAACGTGAATATAACCCCGAAAATTTTTTGTTAGCTCTCGTTTTGAAGATATTTCATATAATTCATTTTATATGTTTCACTGTGTAAATTTATCCAGTAGGACTGCAACAACATCCTGAATCAGCCTAGAAGGATGTAATATTGCATAATACCATCATACACACATCATCCAGAGTTGATTGCATCATTTTCTGATGCAGTGCAATACTAGTGCCAGGTGGCTGCTGAAGTAAGCTGACGTCAGCAGTGCACTATAAAAAGCCCTGTCGGAAAGGTTGAGCATTGGAAATATTTCAGACTTTGTGCGAGACAGTTTAAGTTACTGTTCCATAGAACTGTTACTATTTTATTCATTTAGGCACAATATAGAACAGTAAGGCCTCGAAAGTGCATTAATAGCGTGGACAATTTCTGCTTTATTTGTGGGGAAGTGACATTTGCCAACCAGAAGAAAAGTATTGTCGGAGGCCAGCTCCGATCGATGTTTCTCAGGTCCCAGGGAGGGTGTGGAAGGCATTGGCGCGTTGTGAGGGGAAGAGAGTGAGAGACAGCACACACACCAGAGGGTGATCAGGCTGCTCTGTTTATTGCCCCAACAGCGGGATTTTTTATACCATAAAATTGGCTAGCAGGCTTAGTTTTGTTTTTGTTTTTTTTTTTTTTACTGTTTTTTTTTGTTTGTTTTTTGTTTTATACAAGTTGGGGTACAGGCCAGAGGTGTGCGGTGGCAAGAGGCTTCACCAGAGAAAGAGTGGGGAGCAGAACAGGCAGATCAGAAATACACTGCTGAGGAGAGCAGCGGGCGAGGCAGGAGAGGTCTGCCGCACCATGTGGGATTCTCCCCGGCCAGGCATCGAACTCGCATCACCGCTGCCGACAGCTCCACTGTGCAGCACTCAACTGCTGTGCCACCAGGGAGGCTCCTAGCAGGCATAGTTTCTAAAGATAATGATTGACTACAAAAATGAGGTAAAAATAACAGGATATATATTTTTGTTAAGCGCATGATCGATTACATTTTGATTACAATCAGGAGGTTTCTAGGGAAAATACTTTTTTGCTTAAGGTAAATTTTCTGAGGTATGAGGTATAAACATAATGATTAACCTTTGCCCTGAGCCTGGAGCCTAAAAGGCGATAGTGTAATGTCTTTTTTGCCTGGAAACCAGAATTTGATCAAAGGAACCATCTTATACCAATTCCCTGAAGTGGTTAATTACAGAAGCCATCTTATGCTGATTCCTAGAAGCAGGCAGGGAAATGTAAGGGGGGGGGGAGTAAATGTTTTTTACAGGATACTAACCCGTGATCGGGCAAGAATGTATACTTATCAAGGGAGCAGCTCGGCACCTGGACCCAATCATGGGGTCTTAGGCAATGGAGAGGTTATATATGCAGGCATATCTTAAGAAAGTTATAAGTCTAACTTAGAAAATATTTGTGAGTTAAAGTAGTTACGGGAAGAGATGTCGCCTCTTAGCTACCTAATAAGGAACTCTTCCTTGAAGGTCCTAGCTCCATGCTGCAGCCTCAGGCAACTCGGGCAGGCCAAGGCGCGGCATTTCCTCCTTTTTTGTTTTTTAATTGAAGGTACCCCATTTGTACATGCAGAGTAGAAATGGAGGCAGAGAGTGACCGAATAATTAACGGCAAAATGAGTGAAAAGCCAGTTGAACAAGTAAGAATTATGCCAGCATCAGTAATCCAAGAAATCCAATTGTGAGAACGAGCTGTTTGTTTAATGCCTTGATATATGTCATTAGCTATTTGTTCCAAGGGGGTAGAGGACAATTTGGATATGCTTATTTGTCGAATTTCATTTTGTAAATTATTTAAGTCAGGAACCAGGTTGGTATTATTCTAAATGCCAAGTAAATGATGTTTTACTTTATACCAAGGTTCTGGAATATTATGAGGAAAAGGGGTAATACAAATCCATTTATATTTAACCCTTTGCACTCGAGAGGCGCCGCTATGGTGCCCGGCAGTTTAATGTGTCCACTCGAGCAGCGCTGCTCTGGCACCCGGTGGTTTAACGCGTCCACTAGAGCGGCACTGCTATGGCCCCCGGCGGTTTAATGCGTCCACTCAAGTGGCGCAGCTAGGGTGCCCGAGCGGTTTGGAAGTCAATATGTTTATTTCCGATGTGTGATAAGCTATTCTTATCGTAATTACTTTCATGGACCAGGCTCGGCCTGCATTCTTAGCCAATTCTTAGCTTAGATTAGTTAATCTCAGTTTAGCATTGTGATCCTGACACGTGTCCTGACAAACCAAGGCTGCATCTTGGGGATTGTTTGACTAAATATCACACAAAAACTAATTACAGAGTGTAATATTTAATAGAGTTTGTTGTATTCAATGTAAAAATAAATAAGTTGGTGAAATTTTATTATTTGTATATGTTTGTTTGAGTATAACATGATTTCAAAGTACCTGTAAAACACTTCCCTGCTATAGCTGAAATCATCTCGAGTGGCTGGTTCGCCCACGTGAAAAAAGCCTCGAGTGCAAAGGGTTAACATGACATCTAGCAGTCATTTGGGTTATAATATTCTGAATTTGATTACCTATATTTATGATGGCATTTTCCAAAGCATCAAGTCTGGTTTCAATCTTTTTGTCAATTTTTTCTTGTAGCGCTAGGGCCAAGGAAACTTATGAGATAAGTTGTTAACATGTTCTGCAGTATGAACCTCATGAATTAAAGCCATTGAGGATACAGTAAGTGAGGCAATCAAAGTAATAAGAGCAGTTATTCCTAAAATCAGGGCGGCAACAAAGTTTAGGATGCATCAGCTGATGTAACTTAACCAAAATTTGAGTTTCTTCATCATTATATGCGTCTTCTTTAAGTGTAACAGGAAGCATTACAAAGGAAGGTTGATGTACAATCATAAAAGTAGTATAGTTTACAGGTAAGGAGTTAATACAATTTGTTAACAAACAATCAGAACAAGTAACTTTATAAGATGATTCATACTCTACTATATTTACATTATGATTTCCTATCAAAATAGCATGAGGAGTGTTGAGACAAGCCCATAAGTAAATAGATTGTATGAAACCGAACAGTATTAGTAGCCGCTAATAAGCGAAACAAATCAGGATAAGAAGTAACAACTCTGGTGGGCGAAGAGCTTTGATATATAGGTGTCACCCATCCAGGAGTAAACCATCTTGTTAAAGGAACCTTGTTATTAATATCAGTTAACACAGAAGGTTAACTGTATTTTCCCACGTTGTCTTTTAATACAGGCTTATAATTGGCATCACGGAAGGATGCAGAGAAATCAGTAATAGTAATACGAGAGCCCTCAGGTTCAAGTGTAAGAGCCTTATTTTTGTAAATGCACACTCGATCCATTTAGGATAAGCATGTAAGGGGTTTAAATTTTCCCAATAGATGTCTGGCTGAGGAATTAATGTTTCACAGACATCAACTAATGGTGGCTTAGACACATTGATGATATTCTTTTCAGTTTGTGGCTATCCAATCATATGAAATTTTAAAAACCACACTTTTCTGCTTTCCACAACACTGGTGGAAAGGTCAGTACCTGCCCGTGGGGAATCTGTCAATAAATATCAGTGGGAGGCACACGGGAGGAATGTAACTGCCTGTGGTGAAACAGATGGGTGCCTCATCAGAAAATCCAAGATAATCAGTGTGTCTAGAAGTTTGATGCAAAGTCAATCAATCTGAGACTCCTCCCATTAAGTCAGGATTATAAGTGAACACCTTTAAATTTTGTCATCCCTGAGGTGTGGGGACAGCTCGGTGTTGAGGATGCCTGTTGAGGTCAAGATTTGCCATTTTCCTGTTGATTGTGTTTTCATCCGACTCCGCTGGGCTCCTTGGCGGATGGGGATATGGGCCTCTGCGGCGTCTCAGTCGGCGCTGCATAATTTCTTACAAGGCGCTCAGATATCTACAAGGGGGAGTCAGCATCCTGTGGAAAAACAAGCATAACCCCTGCCTGACGCTATCAGGGGGTCTGGGCCTTTCCATTGTCTGGTTAGCAGATCCTTCATTTCACTAAGGGTTGTTTTTTGGTGACTTGCTGACCCCAATGTCTAAGCATTGGTGCATTCCCTTCATTATCCACATTTAGATGATTTATTTTATAATCTCTAATGGGGCAATTTATATGTAAATTCCCCTTATAGTTTTGAGATTTGAGTTTTCTTAGTCATACCACGTGGAATACTTTATCAGAGACTCAGAAGGAATCTCAAACTCTAAGAAAAATGTGTGGAGTGTTGCTGGCAGAAATTACAGGTTTTTAGTTGTCTTTCTACAGATTTAAGACTTTGGAAACAGGAAGAAAACGTTTTATTACATTAGAAGTCCATCCTAGGGTATCCAGTACAGCAGCTGAAAGAGCAAAATTAAAGGCGCAGCAAAGTATCACTTCTCAAGTGAAGAAGGCTTATCATCTTTACTTTGGATGCAAGGTTGGTGACCAAGACAAGCCTTGGGCCCCGCATATATGCTGTGCTACATGTACAGCACAGCTTTCACAATGGTTAAATGGCAAAAGACCATCAGTGCCGTTTGCCGTCCCCATGGTGTGGAGAGAGCCAAGCAACCACATAAAAGACTGTTAATTCTGCTTGGTTCCTCCTCTTTTCGGCGGAATAACAAGGCAAAAGAAGTCGAGAATAGTCTACCCAAACATTCTGTCTGCATTGAGACCAGTTCCAGTTCCACATGGTGAGGGACTTCCTATTCCAGAACCTACAGCAAAATATTCTCTTGATTCATCTGATGAGGACAAGGGTGAGCCGACCTGTTCTTCTCCTGTTCCATCAGCATGCAGTGATCCAGATTTTCACTTTGGTGCATCATCAACCCCACACAGACTAACACAGGAAGAACTAAATGACCTGGTTCGTGATTTGGACTTATCCAAGAACAAGGCAGAATTGCTAGGATCAAGACTCCAACAATGGAATCTTCTAGAAGATGTCACAATTACTTTATATCGAAAGCACCACCAGCAGTTGGAGCCTTTCTTCAGAAAGGAAAGTACTCTGGTATTCTGTTCTGATATTGAGGGCCTCATGAATGCCTTAGAAATCAGTCATGACCCACAAGAATGGAGACTATTTCTAGACTCTTTGAAACTGAGTCTTAAGGCTGTGCTTTTGCACAATGGTCTACTACAACGCTGACTGACTACTGCTGGGCACTCTTCATAGATGCTCCTGAACAGCTGTACAAGAGACAAGCGAAGAAATCTAAGTAGTCTATGACTTGATTTTTTACTGTAGGCCTATTAATATTGGCATGCATTTTGTGCTGTAAACATCAATTTATTGCAGATTACAAAAAAAGCTAGACCCAAAATTAGACTGTCATATTTGTGTTGAGCACATCTAAATTGATAGGAAATGGCTTTTATTTCAGTAACTTGACTTTTGTAAAAATTTGTTGACCAGTGGACCTCAAACTCCCCTGTTTAGGGACACTGCCCGGCAATATAGCATCTGTCTTTACAGGACTTGAATACCATGCTCTGCTGTTCTGTTGAAAATATCTGCTCCCCTACTCCTGCAGTTCGCTGGAGGTAGAATCCTCTGTCCTGTATACTTAATATGTGTACCCTCTCTCTAGTGTGGTCAGCAGGTTCTAAAGTCCACGATGTGGGTGTGAACCCATCAGTTAACAGCAACAGAGACTCAGCATCGTAGTCCTCCCTTCCTCTCTTGAGTTGCCCTGTCTTAGTAACTCTCCCCGCACAGCTGCATTGTAGTTTTTTTCTGTCCTCTCTGCTTGGCCTTTCCTCTTTATGCATACAGTTTTCATCCAGTTATCCTCTAGAAACCTTTGTCTTTATGTATAATTTGGTTGTACATATGTGGAGGAGGCAAGCTCGGTGTCGTCCCTCTTCCACCATCTTGCTGGACTCTATTTGTTCTCACATTGCAAAGTGATTGGTAATATTAACCCAATTACCTGCATGTGGATTGTTTGTGTGGTGAATAGTCTCTAAATTGGTAACCCCTGTTAGCCCAACTCCTCCTCCTCCTCTTGTCAGGCATGCTGAGTAATTATGAATTTATCGAAATAATTAGCCTAAATAAAGTACAATTGAGGGAATAGAGTGACTGCATAGTAATTATTTTTAGTAATTCCTAAAAGAATTTGGTAGTGATGGGTTTTTAGAGCACAGAGAAAAGGGATTTGCCAGCTGGAAGGCCACTATTCAAACAGAACGTACTATTTTTTTTTTTCCTAACCCCCCCAGAACGTACTATTTTTTAGGGAATTTATCTATTGTTAACAAATTGTAGTATAGTTTCAAAAATGATGGTTTTGTGTGTTAAACACTTATTACGAGCAAAGAACTTGAAATGAATAGGTAAAAGTAATCATTAAAGTAAGGGGAAAAAAAGGCACTTCAGTACCTTTACTCTCAATCCAGTCAGTGTAAGCTGTCCTTTTATTGCCCTTTGATCAGTGAGGTAGCCACATTGAATATAATTTGGCATATTCTTTCCAGTCATTCTTCCTTTTTTTGAGGTACAACTCATTTTGTTGATATATGCATATTTTATGGTTCTATTTATTATAATTTATCTGTTTTCGTATTAGCCCATTGGATGGATGTATCTACCATTCATAATATATAGTTCATTTTAAAGTTCATTGATACTAAAGTTAAAACTTCTGAGTTTTAAATTGTTCCTGCTCTTTTGTTCTAGAGTTACGTTCTGTTGTTTTTGCTTGATAGAAGTATTTTCTTGGATCTTGAATGTCTTGACACAAAGATTCTGCTTGTAATATTTGACCTAAACAACTTTTTCCCCTTCTTCCATTACTTGTGATTTGTCAAATGTAGTACAGTGTTAGAGAAATGTAGTAGTAGAACACAACTTGGGGCTTAAAAATGTTATTGCGTGTTCTCCCATTCATATAAAAATTAAGAAAGATATTGTATCTAAGAGTTACTGAGCTTTTTAATTTACTTACCATGTTACTTTTTTCTTTCTTTCTGCATTGGTGCTTAATACAGATACTTTGAGGGACTGGTGTAAATTTTTTTTTTTCCCTTTGGATGTCAAGCATTGAAAGTTAGGCGTTGTGTAAGACAGTTTCTCTGTTTTTCTTATAATTCAAAGGTAACACTGGATGTATGGAAGGGTTAATGAAGGCTGGTATGCTAATAACTCTCAGCTGCAAAATTAAAAGGCTTAATGTTGTTGAAGGTTGACATTAATGCTAATTTGTCCATCGTGCTATGGAGATTCCTGGTAGGAGGGAAAGGTATGAGCTAGAAATTTAAGCTTGGAACTGAGTCAGAATCATGAGGTTAGTAGCTACTTCTGGTCTTTTGTGGCCACTACAAAGTCACTTGATTACTTTCCTTTATTCATTACATAAATATCACTAGTTTAATAATTATATAATAATAATTATAATTATTATATAATTATATTATATAATAATATATAATATAATTATAATTATTATATATAATATATAATATATATAATTATATATATCATATAATTATAATATATAATTATATATTATACAATATATAATATTATATATTATATATAATATTATATATTATATAATATTATATATTATATAATATAATTATTATATATAATATATATTATTATATATAATATATAATATATTATATAATTATATAATAAATATAATTATATAATAATAATCAAATGTTTTCTCTATGCCAGCAGTGCTTTTTGCATGAACTATTAGCTAATTATTGTGAGCTGCTTGTCATTATGTCAGAAAAATAATACAGCATTTTGTGTGATAAGAGCTATTTTCAGTTTGATTTGTGGCTAGTTACTAATGCATTAGGATATGCCTGTTTGTAAACTTTCCTGATGCCTTATGCAAGGCTAATTGATTTTTCAAGATAAAGCACCAGAGGCATTTTTTTAAAAAGCAGTTATTTCAGCCTTTATCTGTATCATACAATGAAAATATGTTAGAAGTATTTGGGGTGGATTAAAAAAATATTGAAAGATGAGAGAATAAGTTATTATACCTTCAATTCTTGGAATTGAAAATGGTCTTGAAACCTGGAGCGGCAGCTGTAACTGGGGGATTTGGACTGCTTCTGAACTGTGACTGAGAACTCGGTCTGGGCTGGGAATAGTAGAAGCATACGTAAAGCTGCAATTTTAAAGCTGCATTTTAATTTTATTGTTTCATTAACTTCAGAGTCTAAATGAAAAGTATGGACAGTGTGTGTGAGTGTGTGTGTGCATGTTGCACACACATGCACGTTTTGGTGGAAGGTAGGAGTGAGGATGGAGAGGAACTGTTAGAGTAGGAACTTGAGGGATTTTATTTAATTAGCAGCTACTAGTAATTTTAAAGTGTTAAGTAGAAACATGGTTACATACACAGAGAACAAGTTTATTTCATGATTTCAAATGGTAAATATGGGATAACTGGACATTTACTCCTCCCAGTAAATTCTCCTCCTCTCTTTCTCTTATCAATTCAGATGACCAGATCGCATTCTTTGCTTTCTCCTAAAGACCGTAGGTATTTGCTCATCAAAATGATTTTTTATCTTTTATGACATGGAATCCAAAGCAGTAATCATTTCCTCTTACTGCCATGGATTGTATTGATTTTGCTAGATCTATATTGAGGCTAGTCTGGAGATGTCATGGAAATGAACAAATACTGCTTTTTGTTTTGTTTTCATTTTATCACTGAAGTAAACACTTTAATTATTTTTCTCTCTCTTGCATTACCCTTTTCAATTTTGGCTGACAAAATCAGAAAGCATTAAGCATTAGGATGATTTTTTTTTCTTGCCTCTGTAGTGGAAACTTTGGCAGCAGACAGTAACTGCTCCAGGTCTGTCAAATAGATGCATTCAAATACTGGTCTTAATTAATTCCTTATTGTTAAGGAGTTGTAGGGAACTTTCAAAATCATATGGAAGGTACACATGACTCAATTCTGTTATTCATAGATAAATCATTGGTGCATTTTTTCCCGTCTTTTTTTCTGTGTTCTGTAAAATCAGCTCTCATTTAAATTAAGTACTGGGTTTGGGTAGGAGAGGGTCTTTGGAGATAATCTCAGATTATGGTTGAAACTGTTGACAGATATCTGGGGGTGGTTTATAGTAAGGAACTGAGGCCTCTATTGGCCTAGGTAATTAGGCAGTGATGTTAGTACTGATAGGTTTTCCCTAGGAAAATTAGGGCCCTAGTTTTGTGACTGGGTTGTTGTTGGGACAAAGGAGGAGGTCAAGGTTTTGAACCCTGGATTTCCCACTCTTGCTTGAACTAGAAAAATCTCTGGATTTGGTTAGAATAGGTCTTTATTTAATCAGCTGTGGCTAAATTATACAACCCCTAAAATAGCAATGTGTCCCAGTCCCTGCCACATCACAGTTGACATTAATTGAAAAACTCGGTAATTGAGAATTCATACAGAATGTACACTTTTGTGTACTTCCTATATGAAAGGGTTTTTGATTGATGTAGAATAATAATAATGGATCATCTTGAAAATGGAAGAGTAGTTCAGGCTGGAATGACTACCCTAATCAGGGAATTCATTTGCTTTTGCTTATAACACTTGAGAGAAACAGGAGCTAGAAGGATTGGCAGTGGGTTTATATGTGAGGTACATAGCCCAAATAAGCCAATATTTAATAATTTCAGAATGGATTGCCATAAAAAGTCGATGCTTTCTTTTGAGAAATTTACCTTGTGTGATTCTCTGTATGATGATGCTCTTTCACTTTGTATACTTCATTCACTTTGTGTATTTTTTAAATTAGAATTATTATATTGTATCTTTGGCTGAAGCTTGACTGCCTGTTTATTAATAGAAAAATGAACTTGGAATACCAGTTTATTTTAACAGTTCAAAAGTAAAAGTTATTATTTATTAACTGGTATTTTTTTTTCTAGTTTCTCTTCAGCAACGGGTAGCAGAATTGGAAAAAATCAATGCAGAATATTTACGTGCACAGCAGCAGCTTGAGCAAGAATTTAATCAAAAGAGAGCAAAATTTAAGGAATTATATTTGGCTAAAGAGGGTAAGTTCATAAGTCTTCCCCACCCCATTCTGACACTATCTTAAAATGTGATGTTTCTTGGTTATACAAGGTTAATTTTATCATTGAATCAACCTTGATTTTAATGGTACTTACATTTATAATAAAAGCTTTGGAGCTGGGGTTATAAATGCACTTGAAATGCAAGTTGAAAAAGTGCATTCAAGCTTTTCCTTGTCTTTTGACTTTCGGAATGATATTTAATATAGTAGCCTACATAGTCCTGTGACATAAGACTTTCAGTGCTCTTAGCACTTGAAAGATAGCCTTGGACAAATCAGGACTTGGCATTCTAATAAAAATAGCTTTAGCCACATTATATAAAACTAACATTTCATGGGGCCTCCCCTGTGGCGCACCGTCTTTAAGTGCTGCGCTGTGGAGCTGTCGGCAGCAGCGACGTGAGTTTGATGCCCAGCCGGGGAGATTCCCACATAGCAAGGCAGACCTCTCCTGCCTTGCCCGCTGCTTCCCTCAGCAGTGTATTTCCGTCGATCTGCCTGTTCTGCTCCCCACTCTGACTCTGGTGAACCCTCGCGCTGCCCCGTGCCTCTGGCCTGTACCCCAGCTTGTATGCATAAATAAATAAATCTTTAAAAAAATAAATAAAAACTAAGACTATTTAAAAACAAAACAAAACTGACATTTCATGGAATTTGTCCAACATATGTTCAGTTATTTTTCTTTTTTTTTAAAGATCGATTTATTTATGCATACAAGCTGGGGTATAGGCCAGAGGCACGGGGCAGCGCGAGGGTTCACCACAGACAGAGTGGGGAGCAGAACAGGCAGATCGATGGAAATACACTGCTGAGGGGAGCAGCGGGCAAGGCAGGAGAGGTCTGCCATGCCAAGTGGGAATCTCCCTGGCCCGGTCGTCGAACTCGCGTTGCCACTGCTGACAGCTCCACAGCACGGCTCTAACCATTGCGTCACCAGGGAGGCCCTGTTCAGTTATTTTTCAAGAAATGTTTAATACCTGCTATGAGGCAGACATTGTGCCTGGGTGCTGGGTTTACAGCAGGAGCAAGATTCATGTGGTTCTTTAATTCATAGGACTTGATCTCTAGTTAAAAAAAGGAAGATATATAAGGCAAATCCATGAGAACATAATTGTGGAGAACTTAATCTGAGGAATAAGAATAAGGGCTTACATTTTGGATGTTGATTTAGGAATATGTGAATATGGTTTTCAAGCTATCCAGACCAGTGTTTCTGAAAGCTACATAGTTGAATAGCAGCATCCACATCACAGTCACCTGGTAAATTTAAATGTCATTTAAATGTTAGAAATGCAGATTTTTGGCTTCTACCTTAGACTTACTGAATCTCTGAAACGCAGGAATTAGTGTCTGCTAGTCAGTGTTCTAAGCAGCTCTTTGGATAATTCTGATGCACACTAAATTTGAGAACTACTTCTGTAGTTTAGACTGTGGTTCTCAACCTTGAACATGGGTAAAAGTATCCTGAAGAGCTTGTTAGTATGTTGGCATGAGGTCTGAGAATTTGCATTTCTAGTAGACTTGTAAATGCAATACTGCTAGTGCAAGGCGACCACAGTTGAGAACCCCTGCTGCAAACCATAACCAAATTTTTTAAGTTCACTTACTCCATAAAATACTTATATATACCCCTCACTTGTTGACATTTAATCTTTTTATTTTAAATTTAAAAAGATGTGAAAGATATAAATTATATCATTGTCAATACTGACAATTCTAATGACAACTTAATGCTTTGAAACATATCCAGAGAAATCAATTACCATCTATTTAATAAAAAAAAAATGAATAAGCTCTTAAATAGAAATTTTATATTTTTGTCATCCTTGTGTGGGTTTTTTTTTGCATTTCCCTCAGAATTTTATTCTAAAAAGTGTTATTTTTAGAATACAGACTTGAATATGCATTAGAATTTTACCTGTCAGATTTATTAAAACAAAGGTGCTGGTCTCCACCTGTAGATTCACTAGATCTGTGGGATCCTAGAATTTGCTTTTCTAGCAGATTAGCAGGTGAAACTAATGCTGTTAATCAGGGACCACACTTTGAGAACCACTGGCCTAAAGTAATATTTTGTGCTTGAAAGGCATGTAAAAAATTGAATCAGAATTCTCTAACAAAAATATGCATATAAATATTCTGTATTAAGCTATAATTACACTTAGTAAAAGTACATAATTGATCACACCATAAATACTTTACAAATTAAAAATCATTAGCAAATAATTTGAAATGCATTTCTTATGAGATACATTGACTATCATTCCCCCAAAAGTTATTTATCTATGGGTGAATATTAATTACTTTATGAAAAAGTCAGTTTTAGTGTTTTCAAAAATTGCTATAGGTGTCATAGATAAGTAGGTGGTAAGAGACCTTTTTTTAAATTGTGGTTATTCAGAAAATATCTGAATTGTGCATTGAGTCCCATAGTGCTCTAGCTTTAAAAATATTTTTATTCTACTGGGGACAACTCAATTAAGTTTTCCTTCAGTCTTGTGGAAAGCAAGACTATAATCTGTTTGACCTGCTAAAAGATTTGTTATCCAGTTATTAGTTACAATTTATTACTGACACTGATATTTTAAATTAAGGGTAGGTGAGAAATCTTTCTTTTGTTCATCGGGAAGGGGTGATTATGAAATTGGAGAATCTATATTTAAGCACCCCTCTGTTTTATGAGAGAATATTTATGAAAATTGAGTGTCTAGATATTGACTCCTTTAAAACAATTTGTGCCTATGAATCCCTTAAGAAAACCTTTGCATAACCCCCAGGGGATACATATATCCCACTTTGAAGACCACTGCCCTGGAATTGTGTTATTCAGATTACTGGTTACCCTATATAGGTTACCCATTGATGCGTAACGAAATTGAGTAGGTTGTGACGTTGTGACTAGCAAGTTATAAAAAGAAATAAAATGGAAAATAACAGCAGATTGTACTCAGTAAGGTTAAGTAAGTATAGTTGCACAAAATTTTTTTGTTTCATTTACATGTGTGCAAAGAACTGTCATACGAATATATTTCCTGCTGAGAATATATCTCTTGCTGAGAATTGTGGTGAAAGAAATTTGAAAGCCACTGTTCTAGAGGATGGAAGGTTCTTAGGCCTTATAGAATACAGCTCTGACTGTAATGTGGAATGGGATTCCCACAAACAGGAGGGCTGTTTGCTATTTCATTTTGTTTCTTCATAGACTGATAAGGAGATGGGAAAACTGGTCTTCCTAACTAGGTATGGTAGTATTTTGTAAGACACTGGAGGTGGGGATGAATGAGATATTTCTTTTTAATGCAAGAACTGGGGTGTAAACCAGAGGTGCGAGGGGCAGGGGTGAGAGGATTCACCAGAGACAGTATGTGGTACAGAGCAGGTGATCCACTGAAATACACTGCTGAGGGACGCAGCAGGCGAGATACAAGTTTGCTGTGCCATGTGGGTTAGCTCCCTGGCCGAGGATCTAACTCAGGCTGCAGTGGCTGCCGATACCTTGATATCGCTGAGACTTTAATCCTTGTGCCACCAGGGAGGCCTTGGGTTTTTGTCTTTAAGAAAGTACAGTAGGGCCTCCCTGGTGGCGCAGCAGTTGAGCGCTGTGCTATGGAGCTGTCAGCAGCGCGCTATGTGAGTTCGACACCGGGCAGGTGAGAATCCCACATGGTACGGCAGACCTCTCCTGCCTCGCCCGCTGCTCCCCTCAGCAGTGTATTTCTGATCTGCCTGTTCTGCTCCCCACTCTGTCTCTGGTGAACCCTCTCGCCGCCCCATGCCTCTGGCCTGTACCCCAGCTTGTATGTATAAATCTTAAAAGAAAAAAAAGAACAGTATAGTATAGTTTCATCACTTGAATATATGTTAAGTGTCATGAGAAATAAATTCTGTCCAATTCTTCAGTATGTTCATTTGAATTTGCTAAACTCTCCCTTTTAAAATTTGTTTTAACCTTGAATTGTTAAGGTACCAGTTTAAACTCTGTGCGGTAGTGCATTCTTGTCAAGAAGACATGTAATATTTTTAATGTGTATGTAGGGGGTCTGGTCGTATTTTCTTTTTTTTTTTTTTAAGATTTATTTATTTATACATACAAGCTGGGGTACAGGCCAGAGGCGGGGGGTGGCGAGAGGGTTCACCAGAGACAGAGCGGGGAGCAGAACAGGCAGATCAGAAATACACTGCTGAGGGGAGCAGCAGGCGAGGCAGGAGAGGTCCGCTGCACCATGTGGGATTCTCCCCCGCTGGGCGTCGTACTCGCATCGTGTTTGCTGCCAATAGCTCCACAGCACAGCGCTCCACCGCTCCGCCACCAAAGAGGCCCTCTGGACATATTTTCTAATGGCCAGTTCATACTCACTATTATACTTGCTAATAACATCCTTTTTTTTCTTCCATCTTTCCCACTGATAATTTTGTAGTTTGATCATCATTCTATAACTTTCTTTCAGTCTTGTCTTATTTAGTAAATTCAACTTAACCTGGTCAAAATTTGTCCATTTCTTTGTTTTCTCTGTATCCAAATTTTATTTGAAATTATAGAATTGGCTTTCCTGTAAAACTCTGAAAAATGAAGATGACCACGAATCATTTTTGAGAGGTTATATCAACTGCAGTTCCATAACTCTGATCTAAGTAACTTGTAATGTGAATTTGTTTAGAAAGCATACTTGGTATGTTATAATTACTATGCGTACATGTAGATACAGTAAATCATCTGTATGTGTATTATTGTATCTTTACCATCTGAAGTTCTTAATGAACTTAAGCTGATCTTAGAGAGCAACTGAGGTGACTTTTACAGAAATTTCAAAAGAAATAATGTGATTTTTTTTTGAGAATTCCAGTATCATTTCTTTAAAAAATGCATTGTGTGTAAAAGTTCCATGTTGATTTAGTTTCTGTTGTGGCTGTCTGCTTATATCATAATAAAAATCAAATTTAAAGATTTCCTCTAAAGCAGCAACTTACATTGTGTCTACTGTGATGTGTAAACCTAACCTTTTATGTTTGTCATAGTGATAACAGCATAGGCCATGGTTTTAATGTACTCAGCATTCTGTTTTATCTTTTCAGAAAATTAGGTCAAGGTAACCCCAGAAATCCAAATACTGGTATTTATGCTGTTATTTATGGAGAATAACTGAGACATAACTGCAAATAATAATAAGAAATGGTGATAGAGATCATTACTTTTTTCACTCCTCTTACTGCCTTTTCGGAATCTTAGAACCTATTCTGATATCCTTTCCCAGCTAAATCAACTGGAATGTTATAAATATTTTGAAAGTTTTGTTGCTTTTGTGTTCAGCTTGGAAAAATATTTTCTGATTTAGTTTTCTCCTTTAACCAAATTCTGTACAAAACTTGACACTGCAGCATTGTTTGTATTTTGGAAAGCTTTAGTTGTGGGCAATCAATAAGTGCCTATTGCATGAGACAGCAAACAAAAGGCCATAGAGCTCTTAATTTGAGGAAAAATAGTAGACATAGAACTTACGTTAATCGCCAGAAGAGAGTGAAATTTTTTGGTGGTGTTCAAAAGGACTTTATACATGGTCATAATTTATATAAATCTCTGATGCTAAATAATCAGAATTTCAATAGTTAAAAGTTAGGCTCAGAAAGAAATTTGTGACTGAGATGGTATAAGCTTGTACTTAGATCTGGAAAATAGAATAAGTGTATATTAATCAAAATTTGAAACTAGAGTGTATTAAAAATTTTAAGCCAATAGAAATATTGGAAACAAAGCAAATTAAAATAAGGTTAACAGGTGATTTAAACTGTAGATGAGGAATTCTCTCACAGTGAGACAGAAAGAATATCAAAGAACAATTGACATCCAGGATGAATTGAGAATCTCCAGCTCACGTGTTAAAAAGATTTCCAGGAGAAGAGAATGGAGGCAATAGTAGAAAATATTTGGGGGGATAATTGAGATTTTTTAAGTGTTAAGAGTCCTCAATGTAAATATTGAGTATCAGGCAAGATAAATAATAGTGTATTCATACTTTGACATAACTTAAACTTTAGCAAATGAAGAAAGTATTGAAAATTACCATAACAAAGAAACAACTAATGCTGGCAGGGGACACTACATAAGGAAAATAAATAACAGGAGACATGAAATAAAATTCTCAGATTATCAACCTAAAATTTTATATGCAGCTAAATTATTTGCACAAGGACAAAAAGACATTCCAGGCTTACAGAAACTAATTCCATATGCTATGTGTATGTATATCCACTATAAGGCCAGTAAAGAGATCTGCAAGGAGAAAAGTAAACATAGAGGGAATGTATAGGATATAAGAAACAGTATCAACCATAGAAATGGATAAACCTGACAATAAGAAGCAAAATAAAAAATTTTCCTAGTTTATTTAATTTTGTTAAAAGAAGAAAAACAAATGCAATAACATCAAGATTATTAGGACTTAAGATTAAAAAGCACTGAAGGGATATAGAAGACCATTTCATAATGAAAGAAGCAATCTACTAAGAAAATGTCATCATGAGCAGGTATGTGTCTGATAAAATAGCCTTCACATGTTATGTAAAAGAAAAGATCAGTAGATTACAAGGAGAAATTGATAAATGCACATGAGTGATATTTCACATTATATCAATTGTATACCAAGTAATAGGTAAAGATATAATAGCTTTGAGCAACAGAATTTTAAAAGCTTGGTCTCCTAGGAATTCTGTACCCAGGAAATTGGAATATGCCTATGTTCAACTCAAAGGAAGACTCAGTATATTTAAAAAATAAAACTACTTACTGTATTTTCTTACCAAATGCAATTAGAAAGATTTTAACTATAAAAATTTTTTAAAGTTTGGAAATTAAGACTGCATTCCTATTGCTTAGGCATTAAAGACAAAATCAGAATAGACAATGCAAAACATTTAGAACACAATGACGATAAATGTGAAATGTAACTTAAATGGTAGTTTGAGAGTAAGCTTATGATTTTAAAAGCATTTATTAAAAGACACAAGAGTTTGAAAATAAATGATCTCTGTTCATCTCCAGAAGTTGGAAAAGTGAATCCAAAGAAAGTAAGTAAAAGAAAATAATAGAAATTAGTGAAATAGAAAAAACAAAGCAGTCATCTGTAAGGTTAAGAGAATATTTTTGGATAAAACTAGTGGAAAATCAAAAGATATGATTATTGCTAGAGCAGAGATGTAAAAGCATGTATGTCTACCAAAAATTTTGGAATTTTAGATGAAATTAGTTTCTCAGGATATATGAATTAACAAAATTATCTCACAGAAAACCCTGACTAAACCAGTAATCATAACATTTACTAAGTCGATAGAATTCTTATTTACAAGGCCTCCCTGGTGGCCTGCAGGATAAGTCTCGGCACAACCACCATGATGGCTTGAGTTTGTCCCCAACCAGGGAACTACCCACATGGTACAGCAGACCTCTCTTGTTTTGCTGGTTGCTCCCCACTCTGTCTCTGGTGAATCCTCTCACCCCAGCAGCTCTGGCCTACACCCCATTTCTTCTACACAAAATAAGTAAAAATCTTAAAAAACAAAACAAAAACTCGGGGTTTAAAAAAAACTTATTTACAACAGTTTTACACAGGTTTGTGTTTTATAGGCATATTTTGTTAAATCTTTAACTCTCATAAATTGTCAGACACTGGACAGAAAGCGCCATTTACTTCATCTTGTTGGGATTAGTATAACTGGATACCCAAACAAGAAGTATTAATATTGATATACTAATATACCCTCTTAGTTATGATCATAGAGTTTAAAATCTTAAAGTTTTACTTCTGCAGAGTATTGAAAAATAGTATATACCATGAAAATCCATACTAGGGATGCAAGGATAGTTTAACATTAGAACATCTATTAATGTCACTCACTACATTAACAAATTAAATGAGAAAACTCAGAAAGGACCTTCAATTCCTGTTAGTAACATGAGTTCTTGCTAGTTCCTAGCAAACTGTGAATTGAGGGGGACCTGCCTTAGCCTAAGGAAATTTTCCTGTTAGAAACCAATACCATATGTAATACTTAGTGATGAGCTTAGACAAAAGAGGCATTAACAGTACTTTATTTTTGTACTAGAGTTCCTTCTGCCCAATGCAGTAAAATAAAAAGAAATGGGTCGTAAAAATTAGAAAGTTAGGATAGTTGTGTCTCTTAAGTGAAGTCAACATGATTGCCAACATAGAGGAACCAAGAGAATCTACATTATTAGAACTAAAAAGAAAATTGAACATTGTTGGAATGAAGATCAATATAGAGGAGTCAGTAATGTTTGTCCCTGTACTGCTAATTAGAAAAGTAATGACAGAAAAAAATTCTGAAGGAAGCAAATAAAAAAAGAAATCAGAATAGTCACTTCTAAAGTAAAGTCAGTCTAAGAAAGGATGTGTAAAACCTTTATAGAGGAAATTAAAACAGTATTGAAGGACAGACTTTATAAACAGAATGAGATAATGTGTTCATAGGTGGAATGACTCAGTGCTATAAAGAAGCTCACCTTAATATATACAAGCAGAGCAATCCTAATTTTAAATATCATTCTTCCCTCCCTCCTTGGGCCTTTCAAACTTCCTACAAATGTACAAGAAAGAATAGGATCAAGAAGAGGGTAATCCACTACATTTTTTAAAATGGAAAATAGTGACTGTTGGTAAGGGCATAGGAAAACAGACACACTCCTATATTGTTGGCCCATAGGGTCTATAGGTTTATTATCTGCACATTCAGTCAGTGGTGGATGAAAACTGCATAATTATGTCTGTGATGGTTGCATTTATACTGAATATGTACAAACTTTTTTCTAGTCATTATTCCTAAACAGTCTAGTATAACAACTATTTACAAAGCATTTTCATTGTATTAGGTATTAAAAGTCAACTACAGATGATTTTAAGTATATGGGACGATGTGCATAGATTATGTGCAAAGACTATACTTTTATGTATAAGGGACTTGAGCTTGTGTGGACATTGGTATTTGCAGGGGTCCTGGAACCAGTCTCCTGTGGATACCGAGGAATGGCTGTATAGTGTTGGTAGGTCCATTTTTTATGGAAGTCAGTTTCCATATGTTCTAGCTAGGCTTAAATCATGTAGAAGGCACATCAGATAAACTTAATATTTTAAGAGATGATAAAGGAGTACTGAGAAATTAATCCTAACTTTAAAAAAATCTGAATCTAATAACTTCCATATACTATTATTTTGTTAACATTCCTTTCATATTTATGTTGTGCAAGGTACTGTACTTATAAGCATTTTCTTCTAATTGTTTTATCATTAAGATAGCCTTGTGAGATGGTTATTTTTAATCCCCATTTTATAGATATGGAAACTGAGGCCTAGAAAGGTTAAGTAAGTAGACCAAGCTCATTTGACTAGTATGTGAAAGAGCCTAAATTTAGCTCATAAGCTATGACCTTAATTAATTACTATATGGTTATAATCACTATATGGTTATATAGTTAATAATTAATTGATTTGTGATACCCACATACCTTAAATCTTACCTTTATTAAAATGATTACATTTTCTAAGTTAATTTAAGATTTAATGCTTAATTTCTTTTATTAGAATGTTAACATTGTAGATTTAATGTTTTATTTCTTCATTAAATTTTCAGCCTGTTATGATAAAAGCAAAACCCTCGTTAATGGAAAATTGTTTGCTTTTTCCCCAGAGGATCTGAAGAGGCAGAATGCAGTGTTGCAAGCTGCACAAGATGATTTAGGACACCTTCGGACGCAGCTATGGGAAGCACAAGCAGAGATGGAGAATATTAAGGCCATTGCCACAGTGTCTGAGAATACCAAGCAAGAAGCTATAGATGAAGTGAAAAGACAGTGGAGAGAAGAAGTTGCTTCACTTCAGGCTGTGATGAAAGGTAAAGACAAAGAAAATAAGATCTGCTTTATGATTTTGTGAGATAACTGATTCTGATGATCGAGAACATTTTTCCGAGGGTCTTAAAAATATATCCTACTTTCATCTGTGCCTATGTATTGCTATCTTCAATTTGTACTGTCATTTTCAAAATAGAAGTCAATGACATCATAAATTGAGATGTCATCTGTATTTTAACAAATTTAATAATGGAGAATTATGAGGGTGTTATAGAGAAATTGCATTAAATTGACTAATTCATCATAAGGTTTTAAGCAGGGCTTCAAAATAGATTTTCTTGTAAAAATTAGGTAAGTAATGTCAATGAGTAAAGCTGTATCAGTTTAGAGAGTGTGCTGAACTGGGATGTCTGTAAATAGTAAATAGTAAAAAGTTACTGTTTACACTTAGTAGTTCCTCTCATCATTACCCATCAAGTTCAGTGTTGCCAAATCTTCTTTTACAGTTTCAAGAAAAATTTGGATTTTTATGTGAAATCCCCACTGCAGTCTATAAGGTAGACTGGCCTATGTGTTAGAATAGACTTTTGGTGCCATCAGCTTGCGACCGTTGGTCTAAAGAGTAGTAGTTTAGTCTCTATCTGCTATTGGCACTTCATTAAACTACTTCCTGCATTTCTGAGAAGATGAAATGTAATGAATATGAAGTAAGTTGTCTCCTGAATCTTTGACTTTCTAGAATTATTTTAGATAGGATTATATATGTGAAATAATGATGACCACTCCTCTCCTGCGGCCCGTCCCTGAGAGTTTTGTCTAATTTTGCTTTAGTGATCTTTGTTAAAGCAAGTAAGACTAGTCGTAAATTTCTGGGTTTGTGGATGTCACCTAGGGATTACTCTCAACTTCATGTAACAATCCTTACTATAGTGGCTTATCCAAACAGGAGTTCACTTTTTTCTGACAGAACAAAAAGTCCAGAGGCAGGTTATCTAAAGCTGGGTACAGTGGTTCCATGATGTCACTGGTGTCTGAGGCTCCTTAGTCTTTCTGTTCTTTCATCCTTAAGTATGTGATTTCAACTTCATATTGCCTCATGGTTGAAAAACAACTGCTCCTTCTTCAGTCTGCCTCAGAAAAGCAACAGCTTTCTAGAAACATCCAGCTTATACCCTCTTATACTTTGAGGTGTATGTGGTTACCCCTAACTACAAAGGCAACTAGAAAATAAAATTTTCAGATTGTACCATTGACTAATAAAATTCTGATTTTGTTAGGAAGGAGTGAAAATTAATGGACAACCAGCAGTGTTTATCATATAATGTTTTAAAATTAAAGATAAAACTATTAAGAGCTTATAAAATTTGTCTCAATTTAGAAGCTTGAGTTTATAGTAAAATAATGCAGAAATATATCCCTTTTCTTTTACTTTCAGGTAGTTGATTGGGGTGACTTGTTATATTTCTCTAAGGAGCCATAGAGTAGTGTCTAAAAACATAGGTTTTGGCATTTGAATTCTAGCTCTGCTTCTTTCTTTCAGTGAAACATTGATCAGAGTATTTAACTTTTCCTGAGTTTTTCTCATCTGTAAAATAATGTGGCACAGGTTTACTGTGAAGATGAAAGATGATTAAAAGTCCTCAGCAAAATTTTAAAAACTAGAAATGTTAGTTATTTTAATTGAAATAACTTGCTAGAAATTAGGAATATGTGCTTATATGACTATTTTAAAAATTTCAGTGTGTCAGACATTTTTTTTCCAGATTGCTTAGACATGAAATATTTGGTGATGTTTTGTAGAAACAGTTCGTGACTATGAGCACCAGTTCCACCTTAGGCTGGAGCAGGAACGGACACAGTGGGCACAGTATCGAGAATCTGCAGAGAGGGAAATAGCTGATTTAAGGCGAAGGCTTTCTGAAGGTCAAGAGGAGGAAAATTTAGAAAATGAGATGAAAAAGGTATGAAGGAATGTATTTATATTAGAAATAATTGAACCCAAATGCAAGATGCTTTAACTAATACTGTGGTAACAGAAGTTGTACTTCTATGTTTTCTGTTAAAGGAATTATTTGGACATAGGCATTAATATAGTACCAAATTATTTGATACCTCCCCATCCTTACACCCCCAAATATGTATGGCAGATTTGATCACTTTCTTCAAATCTTTGATGACCTTACAAGAACTGTCCTGACTACCTCATTTAACATTGTAATCTACCCACTTCCCTCCCCCACACGAAGGCTGATCATTTTCGATGTATTTTAATTCTTCTTTTCCCATTACACGTATTTCCTTATAATATACATACGGTTCACTTATTATGTTTACTGTTGCCTTTCTCTCTGTGCTGAAATGTATGATTCATCAAAGGCAGAAGTCTTATTTGTATATCCCAAATGCCTAAAGTAGTATCTAGCACATAACTGTTCAAGAAAATTTGTTGTATGAGTATGTTTGGTTGCTGATTATGTCTAAAACTTTTGAATAGATGTTAGTTTTCTTTCTTTCACAATATTATTTGGTTCCTGTTCATGAATATACTACATATTTTGCCTGAACATAGAGCAACTAACTATACGATGAAGTATTTTATTATTGAGAGATATTGTAGAGTTTCTATTATACTCCACACCTAGTTTCCAGTTACTAACATCTTAGAATAGTAGATTTGTCACAATAAAATAATATTAGTGCACTATTAACTAAATTGCATCCTTTCTATTCAGAATTCATTAATGTCCTTTTAGTCTCTATTCCAGGATCCCATCCAGAATATCACATTACATCTAGTCATGTTTTCTTAGGCTCCTTGTGCTATGACAATCATTCAGATTTTGCTTTTGTTTAATAACCTTTCTGCTACTTTACAGAAATCATCTTTAAAGTTTTATTTATAATGAAATGTGACACTTGGAATTGTGAGGTCATCTTTGCATTAATAAATAACTCAGTCTGTGTTAAATTCTTTGCTGCTGCCCCCTTTTTTTTTTCTGCTGGTTTTTATCATTCAACCTCTGTAAGCATCCCAAATTAGCCTTGACTGAAGATATTTTAAGCTCACATGTCTTTCCTAAACAGGACTTCAAAAAAAAAAACAAACACAAAAAACCATAAAATGATTTCATAAGGACTGGAAAACAAAATGAAAACCTCTTTTCTGAGATATTTTTTTAGGAAAAATCTCTACTCCCCTTTGGACTTATATTTTCCTTACTGTGAACAAATACAGTGAATAAAGTTAATTTTTATTTTTACTTTAAAAAAATTTTTTTTAGAATAAATATTTATTTTTAAGATTTATTTTATTTATGCATACAAGCTGGGGTACAGACCAGAGGAGTGGGGTGGCAAGAAGGTTCACCAGAGACAGAGTGGGGAGCAGAACAGGCAAGATGGACGGAAACATACTGTAGAGGGGAGCAGTGGGAGAGGCAGGAGAGGTCTGCCGAGTCATGTGGGACTCTCCCTGGCCAGAAGTCTAACTCGCGTTGCTGTCTGCCTAACTGTTGTGCCATGGGGAGGCCCTAATTTTTATTTTTACTAGAAGGAACAAATGTAACTCTGAATGTTCCTTGGTATGTAATTATATACATAAATATCAATATATAAATATGTAATTATATATGTATAGAAAATTGTTTCTCACCAAATTTTGGATTATGGGTGTTATCTTTTAATCTATTTTCCTGAGAATGAAAGATGGAAGACAATATTTTAGTTTTAGGAGTCCTTGTTTGGATTTGTTTCACTTAGATATCAAAAGTAAAATATTTTTTAAAGTGCTCTTTAAATAACTAGATGGTAGCCTCTTTATGGCAACATAACTTTCTAGTGTTTTAGAAAGTACATTTTTTTAATGTTTAAAAATAGTCCTTTCAGTATTACGAGAAATATGGTTTCATTAATATAATAACCAGAATTCTAAACATTAATGTATTTATTCTGTGCATTTCCTTTTATATACAAAATATTTTCCAACACAATTCAGCTAATCTAAAAGTCAAACTTGTCATAGTGAATCCATTTTCCTTCTTCCTCCCCAATTTTTTTTTTTTAAGATTTTTTTTATTTATACATACCAACTGGGGTACAGGCCAGAGATGTGGGACGGCGAGAGGGTTCGCCAGAGAGAGTGGGGAGCAGAACAGGCAGATGGACAGAAATACACTGCTGAGGGGAGAAGCAAGTGAGGCAGGAGAGGTCTGCAACGCCTTGTGGGAATCTCCCCAGCTGGGCGTCGAACTCGCTGCTGCCGACAGCACCGCAGTGCAGGGCTTAACCGCTGCACCACTGGGTAGTCCCATTCCTCCCAAATTCTAAATGGAATATTTAGGCAAACTATGATTATGTCTTGGCAAAGTTATGCAACATTAAAAAGTTAGACATGGTTCAGTACTGTGAGTGCCAGTACAGTGCCTTAGAATTATTTATTATTCTATTTTGAACAGGTGAGTGGGTCAGTGTTTCTTAGAAAAGCAATAAAACAGTAAGTTACAACACTTACTTTTTTTAACCATAGGCCCAAGAGGATGCTGAAAAACTTCGGTCTGTTGTGATGCCCATGGAGAAGGAAATTGCAGCTTTGAAAGATAAACTGACAGAAGCTGAAGACAAGATTAAAGAGCTGGAGGCCTCAAAGGTTTTAAAACATTGTGATCCATTTGCTTTAAACTCGAGATTGTGCCCTAATACTATGAATAAAACTAGAATCACTGAGGGAGTAAAAAAGTGTAACAGACTATGCATCTTAAGGATCTTTAAAATGCAAAAATATGCTTTGTGATGAGTTTGCCTTTATGGCTATTTTAAATAATCATAATAGTGCTGCTTGTGCTGCTTTGTTACTTAAATTAGTAAAAAGCCCAGAAATAGACTATTTGTATATGGAAATTTAGTATATGAGAAGTGGCGTTATAAGTCAGTGGGAGATGTTTTTAAAAAATGCTTTTCAAATATGAGTTATAAATGTAAAACAAAGTAAAATTGACTTTCTATTCCACACTTCACAAAAATTAATTTCAGTGATTTAAAAATCTAAGAGTGAAAAATAAATTTTTAAAGCTTTTTGGTTTTACAAAAAAAGTTATTTGAGGATACAAAAACATTTTTTAAATAATACTATAAAAGGTTGACAAATTTGCATATATTAGAATATAAAATTTCCATGTTAAAAGATAGCATAAGTAGTTGAAAAGAGAAGCTGTGAACTATTAGAATATATTATACTTCATACAGACAAAAAATAGTACCTAGTGCTAATAAAAATTGCCAAGTCTGTAAGTGATAAATGACCCAAAAGGAAAAGTATCTGAACAGTTTACAAAAGAGGAAACCACAGTAGTACAAGAATGAAGATTTTCAACTTTGCTAGAAATTAGGGAAATATAAGTAAAAATGGGATACTATTTTACCCTAATGATTTTAAGTCTTACAAGTACAAATTTGTTGCATTCACCCACTATTAAGTTGTGTGAAACTCTCCCCAGTTTCAGTTGCTGTTACCAAGTTGGATCCCCAGTTGACTGTGCTGGGCTTGTCTGGGTATAGATGTTGATACCATATATCTCTTTCCATATAAGTAGCTTTTGGTGATTTTTTTCCCATCCTCTATTCATCACTGTGTTTTATTTTTTTGTTTGTAGATGTCCTTGTGTTTTTGTTTTTAGTGGTGGCTCCATTGTGAAGCCATTGAAATTCAGGGAAATTCACATGCTGTGCTACTATTACCATCTTCCCAGGGTTCTTAATAGTTTTGGAATGCTAGAAATATACTATTAACTCTAATGTTTATTCTAAGAGAATAGCTGATAGACATAGTGGTTAGATACTACCATTTTATGTCTGCCATTTTGATTCTCCTCTACCATCAATATCAACCAAATGACCACCCTCTCTGGGTGAAAGGGAAAATGCCTCAGAACAGCAAACAGTTTATCATGCTTGGTTAATAGCATTTTTGTTGACTGACAACATCCATTGAAACATTAAATGGCAACTTAAGTAATCATATTAGTCCTTGATCAGTACTAATGTATTAAGAGTCTAAAGCCTAGCTAACTGAAAACAGATTCACTGGCTATTTCAAGTTTGAAGAGGTAGGAAGATAAAAGACACGAAAATGACTTTTAATAACCATTTGAAAAAAAACATAACCATTTGAAAAAACTGAAAGTTAAACAGGTGGCCAAAATTTACAATGAACAAGTTATAAGATAGTATGGAACAACTGATTCTGTAATTACTATCTGGGGCAAGATTGTGTTTTATGTCGGTTATAACTATCTCAGAGTGTGATACCATTTTGGTCTTTGAAAGCAGCTACTGTCTTTTTTAAAGATTTACTTATTTAGCATACAAGAGCTGAGGTGTAGGCCGGAGGTAGTGGGGTGGTGAGAGGATTCACCAGAGTCAGAGTGGGAGCAGAACAGGCAGATGCACTGAAATACACTGCTGAGGGGAGCAGCGGGTGAGACAGGAGAGATCTGCACCATGTGGGAATCTCCCTGGCCGGGGATCGAACTCGTGCTGCAGTGGCTCATGGATAGCTTCATAGTGCTGCGCTTAACCCATTGCATCGCCAGGGAGACCCTTTTTGGTTTTTTTTAAAAAGACAATTTGGTATTACTGATTATGCAATAAAGTGAGCACATGTAAATATTACTCTGGGAATAAAAATTGGAACTACCTTTTGAAAAGCATAGTACAAAACTGTTATGTGTAATGTCAATTATATATTTACTCTGGTGACATGATTATGAATAATGCGTACTATTATGTTATTTTCCCAGTTTTCTATAGTGTTTTGTAACTAAAATTTATGAATATTAAATTTTTGTAAATTTAAATATAAGAGTCAAATTTTAGTTTGATAGAATTGTGTCTTGTTTCAGGTTAAAGAACTGAATCATTATCTGGAAGCTGAGAAATCTTGTAGGACTGATCTAGAGATGTATGTAGCTGTTTTGAATACTCAGAAATCTGTTTTACAGGAAGATGCTGAGAAGCTGCGGAAAGAATTGCATGAAGGTAAATATATACTCTGTATATTTTAATTTCAGTCACTAAGAGAGTTATGTAAGTACTTGATATTGATGAATAACAATATATATTCTAATAACCAATCCAACATATTAGTGATTCAGTTTAAACTGAATGTTCTCATGAAAAGTTGAGTGTTGTGAGGTATACTCAAGATAATTGAATTGTTAATCTCTTCTCTTGCCCCTTAGTCCCAGTAATAATTTCACAAGTATGAGCTCAGAGCAAAAAGATAATATTTTGGACTAGGAATTTCTGCTTCCCTCCCACCCACCTTTCACTCATTTTGGTGATGGTGAACATGGGATAGAAAGGGCAGACAGTATATATATTCTGGTGTCCTTAGGTAATAACCCTGTTTGTTTTTTCTTTTTAAAAAGATTTATTTATGCATCCAGGAGCTGGGGTGTAGCCAGAGCTATATGGGTGGGGGGGTGTGAGACAATTCACCGGAGATAGAGTGGGGAGCAGAAGAGGCAGATCTACTGAAATACACTGCTGAGGGGAGCAGCAGGTGAGAGAGGAGAGGTCTGCTGCGCCATGTGGGTTAGCTCCCTGGCCAGGGATCGAACTTGTGCTGCAGTGGCTGCTGATAGCTTCATAGTGCTGAGACTTAACCCATTGCGACACCAGGGAGGCCCAACAATCTTGTTTTTAAGAGACAATTTTTATTTCACTAGCCTGGTAGCAGAATGATATAGAAATTAACTATCTTCTAAGGGTAGAGAAAAAAGGCTCATCCTTTCCCCTTTTAATTCTTCTAATGATTCCTATATACCTGGGATTCTTAACCTTTTTGTGTCATGGACTCCTTCGGCAGTCTAGCCCTCTCAGAATAATGTTTTTATTCCAGAGGATATACAGCATTATAAAAGAAGGAAATTGTATTATAAAACAGTTATCAAAATATTAAATATTTGCAAACTTAAGATATAATAATAAAAGTACTATTTTATTAATGTATTAAAAATCAAGGTCTATTAGCAGTTCTTACAACTACTATAATTTTGAAGTAGTGCTGAGCATAAATGATAATTAAGAGCTCTGTAACAACTGTACTCAGATGAAAATATCTGTGACTTCTGTTGGTGATGAAGTCATAAATATTGCTAAACTTAATGTGATTTTTTTGTCTCCATTTATAATTGAAAGAAATGATAAATTTCAGTTAGAGGTCAGTAAAAATAAAGATTTAACATTTTCCCTCATGTAAATGCGTGGACCCATTGGAATCTTAAGTTTGTTAATAGTTCTACTATTAACATTTTAATATGAAGGTTTAGGACTTTAGTGATAAAATCCTACTATGAATACATTTAAGTGTATCAGATATTATGGATGATACAGTTCTTCCTTGAATAACTTAGGTTTGCAAGAGTTATTTTCCAAATAGTGGAAAGCTGAAATGATACAAGCCTCAAAGATTGTTTCATAAAAATGTTATGAAATGACCCAAAGTTTAAGTGTGTCTTTGGCTTTCAGGATACATTTTTTCAAAAGTACTGCTATAGTCACAAAGACACTTTGAGAAAAAAATACCCTGTGTCTGAAACAAAAGTTTTCTATTTAACAACAAAAAGACATCCTGAAAGGTGTCCAAAAGAAATAGGAATTTATGCTTAAACTGTACACCCTAATTCTTTTAGATTAGTGTAAGACTACCAAACCTTCCTACCATATCTGGAAAAGTATCTGAGAAGGTTTATTAAATTGTGTAAGGGGTGGAGTAATTTCAATAATGAGAAGTCTCTAAATGAAAAGAGGACAGTGTAATTTATAGCTTCAATTGGTGGAATCATACAGGAGACCAAGTTAGTGCAGATACGTGTATTAGGTGCTAGGCTTGGAAATGCGGTAGGAGGCAGCAGTGCCACCGATGTGCTTCTCATAAGAGGTTGCTTTGAACAGTCATTTTCCAGGTAGTCAGAGAGAAACAGCATTCAAGGCCATTTACATGTGTATCGAAAGGTAAAGAAGTTTAAGAAGTTAATTCAGCAGAATTAGATGTAAGGTGCAATAGGGCAAAATTTAAGATAGGAGAGCAAGGGGCCAGACTGTAGAGATCTTATTCTATGGATTTTGGATTTTATCTTTTTTTTTCTTTTTTCAAAATGGAAGACAGTAATCTCGTTTTAATAGCTGTTCATGCAAAAAAATCTATGGGAATTAGTTTTTTACAAATTTGACATGAATTAACAATTATAGTGACAGAAATAGGAAAAATTGGTATACATCACTGGAAATGTGTGTGTATATATACAGTGAGATATAATTCATTTGCTATCAAGTTCACTCTTTCATAGTATAGAATTCAGTGTTTTTTAATGTATTTACAAAATTGTGTACTATCACCACTAATTACAGAACATTTTCATTACTCCAAAAAGAAATGCTGTACCCATTACCAGTCACTCCCTATAGACTCCTGTTCTCCAGCCCCTGGCAACACAACCAGTCATCTTTATGTCTCTAGATTTCCATGTTCTGGACTTTCACATAAATGCGATTATATAGTATGTGACATCTTGTGTCTGGCTTAGTGGAAAGGTTTGTAATTGATAATATTTTGTGTTTTAGAAATTCTATTTAGCAGCAGTGTGGTAGATAGAATAGAGAGGGCAAAACTAATTAAGGGCAGGAGAAATAATAGAGACTGCTGTTGTAATTGTTAAGGCATTAGGACTGATCTGAAGCAAAAGTCTGTGATGGCTGTGTGACACTACACAGAATGGAGAATTATAGGCCTCTGTCACAGAGGCCTACAGTTTTATGTGTTGGGTGAGAAAAAGTCAGAGGTATCAATTGTCTCAGATTTCTGAATTTTGAGAAATTGGCTGGGTAGATGGGCACATAGAGGATGCTACCTACTTTTTTGGGTAGCTGATGACTGAACTGATGAGATAAGTCAGAATCTGAACTGACTTATCCTGAGAGTTCAAATCTTAAATGAGCTCAAGATTTTTCAGAATGTATTGAAGACAACTGGAATGGTTACTATACCTTTGACCTTGACAACAGCATTTACCAAGTATAGTCTGTAGAACCCTTGTTACATGACTGGCTCTGTGGAAAGGGTTTTTTTTAAAGTGAAGTAAATTTGGGAAATGTATTATATATTACCTTCCCAGACACCACATATATACCCTAACCTCAAAGAAATCTTTAAAAATGTTTTTAACCCAGGGTTTCTAAAACTTCCTGAATACAAAAGAATTTTTTCCCTACATGTTCCTAGGAGCACACTTTGGGAGACTGCTTAGAGAGATGGTGTGTGTAAGAACTGCTGTCATACACAGACAGGTTGTCCCTTGGTTATTGTGAGAGGCAGAATGCCAGGCAGTGTTCTGTTGACCAGACCTATGTTAAAGTTGTCTACCATTAAAATTCAGTGTTTTTGATTGGGGGATTCCTAAACAGTTTGCCATCTCTTGGAGCAAGAGCGACAGCAACACAACCAGTTAAAACACACATGGCAGAAGGCCAATGACCAATTTTTGGAATCTCAGCGTTTGCTGATGAGGGACATGCAGCGAATGGAGATTGTACTAACTTCAGAACAACTCCGACAAGTTGAAGAACTGAAGAAGAAAGATCAGGTGAATAGCAGTTTTGTGGGACCTGCTTGCTTTGTTAATGATACACTCCATCTTTCTATCTCTGTAGATTTGCATATTCTGGACTTTCACATAAATGAGATTATACAGTATGTGACATCTTGTTACTTTATGTAGTTATTAACTTAAGCTGGTATGAGGTATATATGCCATTTCAAAAAGCATAACTGCAATTGGGGAATTTTAATTTCTAATTTTACAAATGACCTTGTCTGGGGAAAAGAACTGATCTAAAAATGATCATCTTCAAGGCTGCTGAATGCAGAACATATTTAAGAAAATCTTTCTAGTTCTGTCCAGTTTTATTGGGACTCTTGAATTGTGTTAATCTGTATCAGGTCTTTTATAAAGTTGGTCTAAAAGCCTTACTAGAAGGTGACAGGGTGGAATGGAGGGACTGAGTGATATGAAAAGGCAGATATCTAGAGTACTGCACACCTAAGATACTGTTTTTTCCTTATCTTTAAAATAACAACTTATATGAGTAACACACAGATACCATCCTCATCTTAAAATATTTTAAATAAAGTGAATAAAACAATAAATTGAAAATCTCCCAAAACCCTCCTCCCCAGAATTAACTGCTTTTGCACTAAAAAGCAATCAGTTTGGAAAGTAGTCTTCTAGACCATTTCTGTATGTTTATAAGTGTATATTTAGGTCTTTAAAAGTTATACAACTGGTATCATGGTATTAATAGTTTATAACTTATGGTTCTCATAAGCATTATCTTGGACATATTTTCACACCAGAGATCTCATTTTATTAACTGGTAGCATGTATGTATTGTAATTGATTTAATCCGTCTCCTGTACTGGGCACCTAGATGGTACCCCCCTCACCTCCACTTTTTTTTTTTTGAGATTTTTTTATTTATGTATACAAGCTGGGGTTCAGGCCAGCGGTATGGGGTGGTGAGAGGGTTCACCAGAGACAGAGTGGGGAGCAGAACAGGCAGATCGACGGAAATACACTGCTGAGGGGAGCAGCGGGCGAGGCAGGAGAGGTCTGCAGCGCCATGTGGGAATCTCCCTGGCCAGGTGTCAAACTTGTGTCGCCACTGCTGACAGCTCCACAGCACAGTGCTTAACCACTGCGCCACCAGGGAGGCCCTCACCTCCACTTTTTTTTTTGTCATTTAAACAGAGTTGCAGCTAATACCCTATACCACCTTATTCACGAAGATATTTCACTAGGATAACTATGTAAAAGCTTTTCTACATATCATAAGAAACATTTAAAACTTACCATATATGATTTAGATTATATTTTGTTTTTCTGAAGTTTCTTCTTTTTAAATTTCTATTTTGTCTCTAATTCTGACTCATTCATCTATGTGTGGACACAACCAACTTAAGGATTTAGATTTTTAAAGTATAGATCTAATCAAGCCCTTCCGGCTGCCCATTAAAACAATCTACACTCCTATACTGGTCATTTAAAGCCTTTGTTAACATTTCCTGAGCTTTTGCTGTGAGCCAGCATTGTGCTAAGACTTTATGTATAAAACTTCATCTCATGTTGTTTTCAATACAAACAAACAAATGAGCACACAAAACAATAAAATGCTACAAATGAAATAGGTACTATTGGCAGATCTGAGGTTTGACTCAATTTCTGATTCCACAGTACAAGAACTTAGTCAGCACCCTCTTCTCCTTTATCTTATTCCACATATCTAATGTTCCTGCCCCCTTCAGTTACATCCAGTTATTCAGTATCGCCCAGGTGTCTGCTGTTCTGTACCATACCTTTGTACATACTTCCTTTCTTCCCGGCACCTTACTTGTCTCCTCTCACATATTTGGTAAACTCATTTTATTAATCCTGTAATATCCAACTAAAGTGTTACCTTCTTTGAGCCTCCTTTTCTATTTCCATCAGATGAAATCAGGCATTGCTTTTTCTCCTATAGAACCTGTCTATACTTGTGTAGTGTTGTAATTAAGTGTGCCTTTGTCCTTGCCTTTAGACTGTTTGGCACTATTGAAGGTATCAGTTCGTTTTTGTTGAATTATTGGATTAACTCCAATTGTTTCTTTATTCCATATAAATTTGGACATATTTCTAATAGGTATTAAATGTCATAGCTTTGTCTTCTATGATAATTTGAAGGGATGTTCTGTGTAAATTTTCTTTTCATTTGAAGAAGAAGGAGTGATTTACTTTCTTTTGCTTTGCCTTTCACATAGTATACTTTTCTTGAAAGCTGTTCTCTGATTTCTTCTTTATGCCAGAGTTCATACTTTGTGCTTGTAGTATTCAAACAACATGTTACGGTCATAGATGTCCTGAGCTGTGATTACAAAACAAAGTGTCCAGTTTTCTCTTATCATAAAACTGTTTGTTTTTATTTGTTTTGCGTGATTAAAGAACTGTACGTAATGAATAACTATACATAATGAATTATAGATTACCTGGGTAATTTTATATTTTTTCTTTCTACCTTTTAGGAGGAAGATGAACAACAAAGACTTAATAAAAGAAAGGATCACAAAAAACTGGAAGTTGAGGAAGAAGTAAAAATACCAGTAGTGTGTGCTTTAGCTCATGAAGAATCTTTAGCCCAGTTGTCAAATGAAGAGGTATAGTGAATCTATAATTAAAATGATTGTATACATGATATTTTGGTTAATATAATATCTTCAATTGTTTTTATGGCATTATCGGTAGTACACGTTGAAACATGTTGCAGTTTCTTTCACTGTCTCTGAAATAGATGTTCTTTTTCCAAGTGATTCCAAAATTAAAACATCAGAGAATTTTAATATCTACAAGGTTTTTTTTTGATATGAATAAATGTTGCCAATGCTTCAGCTTCTCATTTAAAAAAGATTATCTGAAGTATTGAAGCACTTAACTTCCTAAAGCGTATGTTTATTTATTAACCAGTATAAGATCTTAAGGCCTGAAAACAGTGGGTGAGGTTTTCTGGCAGGTAGAAAGGAGCATTTCAAGTATTGGGTATGCATAGATTGGAGAGACTTAAAGGCAGAAAGTATAAGGTGGTCTTCTATGACTTTATCACCTCTCACCCACAATGTGACAAGGACCTCCTCATTACCTTTTCTGTTTTCACCCTGTCCCATTGTAACCTCAAACATATTGTCACATTAAATTTTCTTAAATGCAGCCACAGTCAGACCATATCCATTTCAAACTGACTCCTGTTGTCTACCTGATCAAGTATACAAATCACTAGTCAGTCATTGCCCTTCATAATATGTGCTGTTTTTAGCCACAGTGATTGTCTGCTTATGCTTCAGTTGCCACCACACTTACTGGTTCCTTCCCCTGGAACACACTTCCCTTTTCCTTACTTAGTATTGATATCCTTCTATTCATTCTTTAAGACTCAGTGATGATACCTCTTCTTCAGTGAAGGAAATGCACCTCTTACTGCCTTTAGGTGAAAACTAAAGTTCCTTCACTTGGCACACAAGGGCCTTTACAATTGAATGACTCATTAACCTCACCAGACACTTCACTGTATCACAGCAGATCTTTCTGCTTATTGCCCATGTGCATATGCCTATTTATACTGTCCCTGCTGTTCAGAATTTCATGCTTTCCCAGCCTGTGAGCCAATTTCAGTTAAGTTAGATAAGGATCTTTTCTCCAGTTCAGTGGTATGTTTCTGTTTAGATTGCAGTTACTTAGATCCATGTAGAATCTATTTCCTGGTGACTTATATTTCCCTGTTTATGGATTGTTTAACATTTAAAAATGCTTTGAAAAATTTCCAGTGAACATAGAAACTTATGATGTAATTGTTTTTCTACATTTTTTGTTTTGGGTCATACACTGAGGGTCACTTGACCTGATTATGCTGTGCATTTTTAAATAGTTAGCCTTGCAGGAGAATATCTTAATTTTTGGGTGCTGCCAGACATTATGTAGTTTCTGCAGCATGCAGTTCTGTATCCAGGAATGTTTGAAAAAGTTAGAAGATTCAAAAAATATTTCAGCAGGAAATTAAGAAAGGGAGATTGTTATGATTCAGAAACATTTTTCTTATTTTTGGTGCTGTCTGAACAGACATATATGATATAGTGAACATAACTATTTCTAACATTTGAAATATCTTTTAGATGTTCATATCTGATATTTTGTAATTTGAGTGTTGAATGTACTTGTTTTATGTTGAAAGTTATGACAGTTTATTGTAGCCTGTTGGCTTAAAATTAATATGAAACGCTCTTCACGCTTAGATTTCTTGCTAAAACATTTGAAATTCGTAGAACCTTCTATCTTTAACTGATAGAATGTGCTCTTCTCATTACTTAAGTAATATATATTTGTTATGGACAAAGGAAAATACAGAAAGGTTATACAAAGTAAAAATTACTGATAGGTAATTCTGATACCCAGAGATCACCACCACTTAACATTTTGGTATGTGCCTGTCCTTTCCCTCTTTCTTTTTTTGTTTCCAAAGATAACATTTTTTTTTATTTGTACTTTTCAAACATAATTCAGATTGCAACTCTATGTTTTATGAATATTTTTTCCCACCTAAGTTTAAAAGTTTAGGAAAAAATGCTTTCCCTAAAAATGATATTTAATAGCTTAATTCTCTACTAATTGATTTGTGTCCAGGTTTTAATTTATAAAAGTGACTGAGTGATAACATGGAGAGGTCAGTGCCATTGAACGAGACATGATGTTAATCACAGTTCACTTGAAAATGAGAGGCAGGTGGAGCCACATGAAGAAGTACCACAGTTGGTCATGAGGCAGAAGCAGGAGCAAGAGGAAAGCATGAACCCGCCATTACTGGAGTTTTTGAGAGAAAGGCACAGCAGGGCCAGGGTAAACAGCATAGGAAAGACTATTTTGAATAATCCCATTGTGCTATGGGACATAGAGTCTGTCTTTAGTTTTTTAGTACCCGATCCTGGGTTGACATAGGGCAGAGGAAACACTGGCTTGGCGTTTAAGAGTTACATAAAGGAGTTGGGTGGATGAGGCATATGGAATCGGTACTGGTTGATTTGTTGAGAAAGACATGCTCATAGATAAGTTGTTTATTATTTCTAGGAGTTAGCTACCATGGGAAGGGCAGTCTCTCCCCTAGTCAGCAAGGCTCCCCAACAGTCAAAAACATCATAAAATATAATGATTTAAAAACATAACTAACATGCTAATCAGTCAAGTGGCTGTCATTTTTTTATTAGCATAAATTTTTTTTATTATAAGTCATGCATAATGCTTATATGTGTAATTCTTCCCTATACAAAAATCATTATGGAATTATCTGATTAGGTACTTAGTATAAATTTTTATGAAAAGAACTGAGTTTAAGGCCATAAACATTTTTCTGGTATTAGAACATTCTGTAATTCTGTTGAATTACAGAAACACATTAATAGTTTGTTCCCTTTTTGCTAGAAGTATATGTCCCTTATACTGTTTTTAGTATCTTTTTAAGACGGCCCTCAACTTTTGTGCTCAGATTTCTTTTTCTTTTTGGTGTCACAGCAGAGTTGCTTATAATACCTTTAGATGTTATGTTAGACTTCTTTGTAAGGTAACAGAATGTGCTGTCACTCCAGTGTTTATTCAGATACTTATTTGGGGGCCTTTGCCATACTAGCTTAATATATACTAGATTTGTGTTCTTCAGCCATCTGAATTTCAACAATGAAAACATGTCTTTAAAAAGAATTAATATAAAGGGTGTTGATTTTTTTATTATACCAAGTAAGGATAAATTTAAATCATTTCCTGAAAAAATTTGTATGCCTTAGTCTTCCGGTCCATAAAAGGCATGGCATTTAACAACAAAAGTTAGAAAGGATGTATTAAGATAAAGACTAGTCCTTTAAGTGGAATAAATTTGACTCCAAGAAAAACTTTCTGCTTTCCTAGTTTTCTGATTTTCTCACTAACTACAACTTGCAACTGCATCATAGAATGGCGCTAGTGTGCTTTTTGACTTTGCAGATGTGCTAATTTGGATGAAATTCATGTAAAATAATATTAATCATTTAAAGTGTGCATTTCAGTGGCATTTAGTACATTCACAATGTTAATACACCCATCACCTCTGTCTAGTTTCAAAACATTTTCATCACCCCCAAAGGAGACCCCATTTCTGTTAAGGACTCATTCCTCATTCTTCTTTCCCCTTAGCTGCTGGAACCACCACTTTGTTTTCAGACTCTCTGGGTTACCTGTTCTGGACATTTCATGTAGATGGAATATACAATACTATTTTGTCTGACTTCTTTCACTTAGTACACCACATTCAATGTGATCACACCTTACCTGAAACTTGGTTTCCAGCATACCACACTACCCTCATTTTTCCTTTGCTTCTCTAGCTACTCCTTCCTTTGTTCATCACCAAAATGTTGGTGTTTTTCAGGGTTCATCCCTTGGCCTTCTCATCCTACAGACTTATCCAGGGTGTTGTTCTGATTTGCTGCTGTGACTTTATCATTATGCAGTGGATGCTCCCTATCTCTATGTAAAGACTTA
Source organism: Scalopus aquaticus (assembly GCA_004024925.1). Classification (NCBI taxonomy): domain Eukaryota; kingdom Metazoa; phylum Chordata; class Mammalia; order Eulipotyphla; family Talpidae; genus Scalopus; species Scalopus aquaticus. The sequence continues at coordinate 46,063 of PVIJ01003744.1, forward strand.
CATGGTCCTCTATCAGGTGACACTTCTACTTCGATATACAATAGCCACCTCACATTCAAAACACCCAGCACTGAATTTCAGGAGACCTTCCCTGACTCCTTGTGTCTGGGCTGAATTCCTCTTCTTGAACTCCCAGATCATTTAACACATAGTGCTACTCTGTCACTTTACTAAGTATGATCTAATAGCCTGCTTGTTTGTTTATTTTTTTTTTGTGTGTGTGTGAAACTGTAGCAGCTTGAGGTCAGAGATTGCTCACAGTTGTACAAGTTGTATCTTGTCCACTCTTTGTATTCTGAATGTTTAGAGCCTGGCATACAGAAGAGACTTTGTAATTGTTTAGTAAATATGTGAAGGTAGCACATTAATGATCATCCTCTGTAACATGTGGCAAAGTAATTTGAATATATGGTAGTTTTTCTCTTTGAAAATATAGAGAATTGCAACTTGGCAATAAATATTTTCACATTTCAGGAACATTTAGATAGTACCCATGGTTCAGTCCATTCCTTAGATGCAGACTTACTGTTGCCATCTGGAGACCCATTCAGTAAATCGGACAATGACATGTTTAAAGATGGACTCAGGAGAGCACAGTCTACAGACAGCTTGGGAACCTCAGGCTCACTGCAATCCAAAGCTTTAGGCTATAACTACAAAGCAAAATCTGCTGGAAACCTGGACGAATCAGATTTTGGCCCATTGGTGGGAGCAGATTCGGTGTCTGAGAACTTTGATACTGCCTCCCTTGGGTCACTGCAAATGCCAAGTGGGTTCATGTTAACCAAAGACCAGGAAAGAGCAATCAAGGCGATGACACCAGAACAAGAAGAGACAGCGTCTCTCCTCTCCAGTGTCACACAGGGGATGGAAAGTGCTTACATGTCCCCCAGTGGTTACCGATTAGTCAGTGAGACAGAATGGAATCTCCTACAAAAAGAGGTGAGTTATCATCCTTAATTTTTTTCCTCTTGCTTTGAGAATACTGGGTAGCTCTGGGATTTATTGTTTATTCAGTAGTACCTAGAGTCAAAAATATGTATGTTGCCAGCAACTGTATGTTAACCCATATTGTCGACCGTTGTCATAGTCTGCTTTGGCTGTTGCAGGTGACTGACAAAGGAGGGAACTAACTGCATTTAGTGCCAACTTTTCAACCTGCAGTCACACTTTTGACGTTTGAGCAGTCTTCCTGAAAAGCATAGCAAATTTATGAATAGCTTGAATTTGGTTTGCTTTGCAGTTTTCTATATCAGTATATTCCCAGATTTATACTTTCTCATCTTCCCTTGAGATCTAAAGTGCAAATATTTGTTAACAATTGATGCTGAGAGTGACTATAGGAGGGAGTGGGAAATATGGGAGAGAATGGAAGGCAGTCTTTAATGAGGTTCATTTTCTTCCTAATACTTTTTGCTAACTTAGAAGATTAGGAGGTAAGAACTTAAATGTGTATCTGAGTAGTACTTTATAGAATGCAAAATCCTTTTACATACCACATCTCTTTGCGCTTCATGATATTAATGAGGCGATCAGGGCATGGTTGTCCCCCAAAATAAGTGAAGAAAGTGTCTTTGAAAGGTCAGGTGAGCCACTCCTATCCTTCCTTTGATTTAATGGCAATATTGGGGTTAGAATCCAGGTTTTCTGACTTCTCGTGCTTTCCTTTACTCAGGGATACTCCTTTTTTAAAGAATTTTTTTTATTATTCACATCTTTTACATATTGTGTATTCCCCATAGGTACCCACCACCCATTCACCTGTGAACCATCACCATAGTCCCTTGTGTTCTTTTCTCTCTCTCTTTTTAAGTCCTTATCCTCCCCCTCCTTTGCTGAATGTCACTTTCTTATTTCGTTCCCCTATATTCCTGTTATAAGTGAAACCATTCGATATTTTTCTCCTCCTTTCTGGCTTATTTCGCTGAGCATGATCCCTTCTAGATCCACCCATGTTGCTGCAAATTGCATGAGTTTATCCTTTTTGAATGCTGAATAGTATTCTATTGTGTATATGTACTACATCTTGTTGATCAGTCATCTATTTTTGGGCATCTGGGTTGTTTCCATATTTTAGCTATTGTACACGCTGCAATAAACATTTGGGTGCATGTATCTTTTTGGATTAATGTTTTTGTGTCCTTTGGGTAGATTCCCAGAAGTGGTATTACTGGGTCATATGGAAGCTCCATTTTTAGCAGTTTGAGGAACAGCCATACAGCTTTCACAGTGGTTGGACCAGTTTGCATTCCCACCAGCAGTGTAGGAGAGTTCCTTTTTCCCTACATCCTTGTCAACATTTGCTGTTCCCTGTTGTTTGTTTTCTTTTTAAAAGATTTTATTTATTTATGCATACAAGCTGGGGTACAGGCCAGAGGCATGGGACAGTGAGAGGGTTCACCAGAGACAGAGTGGGGAGCAGAACAGACGGAAACACACTGCTCAGGGGAGCAGTGGGAGAGGCAGGAGAGGTCTGCTGCGCCATGTGGGAATCTCCCTGGCGTCGAACTCGGCGTTTCGCGTCGCTGATGCCAACAGCTCTACCAGGGAGGCCCCTGTTCCCTGTTTTTTTAATGCATGCCATTCTTGCTGGTGTAAGATGGTATCTCATTGTGGTTTTTATTTGCATTTCCCTGATTATGAGGGATGTTGAACATTTTTTCATGTGCCTGTTGGCCATTTGCATTTCTTATTTGGAGAAGTGTCTTTTAAGTTCTTCTGCCCATTTTTTGAAGGGCTACTTCTCTTCAAAGGAGCTGTTGATGAGTATGTGGAACAGCTTATTAAAATGAAAAGAAACTATTCTCTTGAGCCTTATGGGAAACATGTATAAGGAGGTGCTACTTAATAGTTTTCATACTACTTTGTAATTGGAGCTGGTGAAACGGTGAATTGGCACTGCCTCCCTGTTTTCATTCCCCTTGGCTGGGTAGTATTGATTTAAATTGTTAGTGTCATGGTGTTAATATCATTTGCTTAACTTGTGTTTTCCTCAAATGTGGTGTTTTCAGTCCTTAGCTTCATGATGATAAAGTTGTGGCCTTTTATTTTACTACCACATTTGATTAGAGCTTAGGAGTGTTTTAGAATCTGATTCTGTATTTTAACTTCTTGCCATAAACCTGAAGGAATTATTTATTCCATGTTCTACTTTGAGTAACATAGGTAAGCCTGTGCATGTATTCCTCAAGTATGTGATGTGGAACTTTTTTTTTCTGGCTAGTAAGAGGTAATTTTGGTGCTCTCCAGGTACATAATGCTGGAAATAAACTTGGTAGACGTTGTGATATGTGTTCCAATTATGAAAAACAGTTACAAGGAATTCAAATTCAGGAGGCTGAAACAAGAGATCAGGTGAGTTTCTTTTGGATATGCCAAGTTGGTGAGCTGTTGTAATTTTTATTGAAGGTGGAATTAACTGTTGTTTTCCCTCTCCCATTGTTTTATGAAGTATATCCATCTTGTTCAATATGAAATAATTTGGTACAGGCAGTATCAGTTACATTTCCAGCAGGAGCACACAGCCTCTGCTTGTTGTGTAGCTTTGTTTCATTAACTTGCCCAGTACCACACAGGTCAGTTCAGTAGCCCGAGCACATCTCCCTGGCCCTTCCACCCAAGACCTAAAAATTATATTGTCATGAATATATATATGCACATGGAAAGTACATTATCATATGTAGATTTTGGCAGATAAGAGGTTGATTATTGCCTCTAACTGAGTAAGAGCTTAATTGAACATTATATTAATCAGTATTTGGGCTCTTCATTGCTTATTCGCTACATCTTGTCGTAAATTTGTTGAATTCAGGTTAATTTATAGGGGCCATAGAAATTAAGATTTGGTATGCTGAGATTAACAGATTTTAAGTACCTTTCCAAATACAATGCTTAATTATGGGTTCCTTAGTATCATTTAGGAAATAATGTAGAATTTCTTGAGTAGGCTTGTCAAAGTATGTGTAAGGAAAAGAAAATTATTTTCCTTGTTGTTCCAGAGTATTCTTTGTTATGAAGGTTGTTCCCACAGTCTTCAAAATAACTTGAAGAAAATCAGAATGATGGTTTAATATTTTCAAATGTCATTGACATTGATTTCTTAAATGTGCTTTTTTCATAGATATTTCAGAGATGTATTTCTAAAGTTATTTATAAAACGAATACAGTTCTTACAGTGTGACATGGAAATGAGCTATTGGGTTCTAGTCATTTCAGCAGACATTTTACTGATATTTCATCTGTGCTTGGCATTCTGTGGACTCATGGACATTAGATACAGATAAAATATACTTTAAGTGTTGCCAGCTAAGCCATTAGTTAAATATAATTTGTTCCTGTAGATGTATACATGAACTAGAGGAGGGACAGGACTTCTAACTTAATTGTGGGCTCAGGAACAGTAATGCTTGAGCTAAGTTTTTTTAGAGCTGTAGTAAAAATTAAGAAAAGAAGCGGGGAAAGGATGTTCAAGGAGAGGAAAGAAAAGAAATTATGTGTTATAGAAAAGTAGCTGGGCATATGGCGTGTGGGGTGGGAGGTGAGAAAGGGGAGATAATGGGAGAGGAAGCTACAAAAGACAGACCATGATGAGATCATGAGGGAAGGTTGATGATTGTGAAGGGATTTAATTTTACCCTGAACAATTTGTGAGGCATTTAGAGATTTTAAGTAGGGAAATAATGTGACTTGAATTTTGTTTCAGAAAAGAAAAAAAAAATCTATTAGTGAGGACTGTGGACTGGATGGAGGCAGTGGACAGGCTGGAGTTAGGGAGGCCAGTGGCCTAGCCTAGAGGATCTAGGAAGAAAAACACATATTTTCAAATGAGATAATGTGTGTGAAAAATTATTAGTTAACTGTGAATCACAATACAGTTGCCAAATAAGGTGATTTCATCTGTTCTCTTTTTGAATTAACAAATATAAAATCATTTTTAGGGAGGAAAAGATTAGATAATTTAAAAATATAACCCGAGTTAGGAATTTTTGTTTGATTTATGAAGGAATTCTGGTACTTTCTTCTAATTGACACTTAAAATTGCATAGGTAAAAAAACTGCAGGTGATGCTAAGGCAAGCAAATGACCAGTTAGAGAAGACAATGAAAGAGAAACAGGAACTGGAAGACTTTATAAAGCAGAGCACTGAAGATTCAAGTCATCAGGTAAATGAGGTTTTAAGAATGTGCCTTGGAAGATGAACTGGGTTGTTTAAATAAAAACAACTGTGTTCTGAAAACACAGTAATATTTCTTTCTTGCCCTGAGGAGTTAGCATTTCTGTTTTTCTTCAGGTAAAAAGGTATCTTACTGTTCTTTCTCTGGTGTCTGTTTTACAGATTTTTAAAAAACAGCTTTTAAAATAACTGGTTAATGAATATCAGGAGACTCAGATTTTCCTTTCCTTCTTGATTTTTTTTAGGTTTTCCTGCTGTACAGGAAACTTGATGACAAGAAAGATAACTTTTTATCTTCTTTTTGACTCTTCAAAATATAGCATCCATAGGAAAAAAGTCCAAACTTACACCGATACACCAAACATGCACAGATACACCGAACATACTAGTGCCAACATCTATGAAACTACCGTAAAGATCGAGTAATAGAATATTAACATACCCCAAAAGTCCTCACTTCCCCCTCCAGTTATTATCTCCTCCCTAGAGGTACCACTGTCCTCATTTCTAACACCATTAGATTAATTGTGACTGTTTTGTTTTAAACAAAGGAAGTATATAGAATGCATTCTTTGGTATCTGTGTTGTCCATTCAGCATTGTGTAATATTCCTACTCGCTATGCATGGAGCAGTAATTCATTTGTTTTCTTTGTTGTACCATTGTGTGGGCATATTACAGTCTGTCCATCTTCATATTGATGAGTGTTTGGGTTGTTTCCTGTTCTGTAATATCATGCTTAATTCCTACTTTGAAATTTCTTTTTATGACATCTTGTGTAAGTTTCTGCTAGATATATGCCTTGGAGTAGAATGCCTGGGTCAAAATGTTCAACTTTAATAGATTATAAGGCCAAACAGTTTTAAAGAGTGTACACATTTATACTCCCACTAGCAATGTATGAGAAGAATTCCTGTAGGTCTACAGTCTTCATAAACTTGTTTTTGTTGTTTTAATTACAGCCATTTCTGTGGGTGTGGAATGGCATTTCATTGTTTGCATTTCTCTGGTGCCTATTGAGGTTACTTAGCATTTTTTCATGTTTATTGGCCATTAGGATATCATTGTGTGTGTGTGTGTGTGTGTGTGTGTGTGTGTGTGTGAGTGAAAGAGAGAGCGAGAGAGAGCGCAAAGATTTTTTGAGGGGGGTTTTTTTTTTATGCTATAAATTCTTTTATTTAAACTTATTGAGCCCTTTGGTGATAATGTCTTGCAAATGTCTTCTACTCAGTACCTTACTTTTTCGTTATTTGAATAGTATCTTCAGAGGAACAGAAGTTCTTAATTTTAATGTAGTCAAATTTATTATCTTTATGATTAGTGATTTTTGCCTGGTTTTTAAAAAACCCTGCAGTTATGGAGTTATTTTCATATGTTTTGTAGATGTTTCATTGTTTTAGAGTCAGATTTATATTCTAAACTCCAGCTAGTGTATGTATGCTGTATGTGTATATGCTGTAGGTCAGGGTAAGTTTTTATTTCACTTTTCCACATGGAGAGCCAGTTCTGGTACCATTTAGTAAAATGGTCATTTTCCCCCACTGCTCTCAGGGTCATCTTTGTTATCTCTCAAGTGAAAATACATGTGAGGGTCAGTTTTAGGACTCTTTTGTCTTTGCTTGTTTTCTTGTGATGTTTTCTAGTTCACTAATTTTTCCCTTCAAATGGGTATAATATGTTAAATTCATCCATTCAATTTTTAAGGTAAATGGCCTTTTCCGTTTATTTCTGTTTGGTTATTTTTCATTGTTTCCAGTTCTCTGCTAGTTCTAAATTTTGTCTTTTAAATATTGAACAGACTAAGTGTAGTTATTTTTAAAGTCTGTCTCTAATAATTCACATACCTGGATTCACTGTAGAACTGTTTCTACAATCTGTTCAGTTTTTTATAATATCCTTTTGTTTCCCCCCCCTTTTTTTAAAATATCATATCCTTTCCATATACATTTTTACTTGAGGGCTAGACATTGAATGTGAAATCGTTGGAATGATATAAAACCATTTTATGAGAGGCAGGCAACTAGTAGTACTAATGATTCTGGATATCACCGTAATCCATTTGCAGGAATTGAGATTATCTAACATTGTGAAGGCTAGATTATTTTAAATTCCTCCCTTACTCCTCTGTGGCCCTTTGGGTACTCAATCTAATGTGCAGGGTGTTTTCTCACAGTACCTGTGTGGTGAATCCTGGACTCTTAACTTTTGCCCTTAAGTGCTCTGCTCAGCTTTTCAGTGTTACCTCTGTTTCTTTTGGAGTTGGCACTTAACTTTTAGAGAAGAGCTGTTGTAGACGCTGCACTCAGCTCTCCAGATGTCCACTTCAGGTCCTTGGCTCTGTGGTTCTTTCCGCCTTGTTCTCCAATGTCTTCAAATTGATCGCTTTCTTATTTTTGTCTAGTTTTTCTACTTCTCAATAGGTTGGTCTGCATTACCTAATCTGCTACTGCTGGAAGCAGAATTTTGACAATAATCATGTTTTATTTTATTTTATAAGGTTTTTTTTTTTTAAAGATTTATTTATTTATACATACAGCTGGGGTACAGGCTAGAGGTGTGGAGTAGTGAGAGGCTTCACCAGAGACAGAGTGGGGAGCAGAACAGGCAGATCAGAAATACACTGCTGAGGGGAGCAGCGGGCGAGGCAGGAGAGGTCTGCCGCACCATGTGGGATTCTCCCCGGCCGGGCGTCGAACTCGCATCGCTGCTGCCGACAGCTCCACAGCACAGTGCTTAACCACTGTGCCACCAGGGAGGCCCAATAATCATGTTTTAAATGTCAAAAAGTTACTGATTTATTTTATGATTAGTATAGATGAGTTATTAACTTTCACATAAACCCATCAGGAGTATTAAAGCCAAGTCATGGGAGTGTGGAGTTCAGTGGTGTCAACCATGTGTTTATCGCTCTTTGGTAAAAAGCCATCTTAGAAAATTGTAGCTAGTTCAGAAGTGATTCATTTATCCTTTAAACTGTGTGAAATTTTCAAGTTTCTTTTATTTTCTTTGGATTTTCTAAGATTTTCTTAATGAGGTCACATGGATTGATATTTGTCTAGAGACACACAATGATTTCTCATCTGTAGCAGCATGTGACTTTAGTAGTGCCTTGTGTGATCTCAAAGGCAGAGCCACACATTATCTGTTGAATAAATAATGAGTGGATTATGATGGACACTAAACATCGATCCTGGATGTTAACTAGGAGATAGAATTACCAGTTAGTTTCATAACTACATATTTTCTTTGTGTATGTTTTTTTCTCTCTTTTAAGATCTCTGCACTTGCCCTGAGAGCCCAAGCATCTGAGATCTTACTTGAAGAGTTACAACAGGGGTTTTCCCAGGCAAAGAGGGATGTTCAGGAACAGATGGTAAGTTCACATTTAATTAAAAGTAGATTCATTATATATTAATTTGTATTTATGTGTTCTGTCTTGAAATCATCTTTTAATAGGTCTTTAACTCCCTGGTCAAAGTCGTTATAGGTTTCAGGTTATGGTTATGTCATTCAGGGCTACATGACATTAATAATGGATAAGATTATTAAACCTACCTCCTGGGGGCCTTCCTGGTGGCGCAGGGGTTAAAGTCTCATGCTATTGAGCAGCCATTGCAGCAGGAGTTACATCTTCGGCCAGGGAGATTCCCACATGGCGCAGCAGAGCTCTCCTGTCTCCCCTGCTGCTCCCCTCAGTAGTGTATTTTGACGAATCCACCAGTTACCCTTATAGAAAACATTTGTCTGATTATTTCCATATGAGTAGATTCAGGTTAGACATTTTGGCTGGAATACTACATAGATGAAATGATTCAATGGGAAGTTCATAACATCAAGAGGTATGTAATAATGGGCGTTTGGGTTGTTGTTACTGTTTGATTACTTAAGTGTGGGGACAGAATAGTTTCAGAATGACCACACTAATATTGCTGTCAATAGCAACTCTACTAAGTAAAGCTCAACATTTCTTTGTGTTTCTTTCTGTCCTTAGAACATAATCCAGGTAAAGGTTTACAGTCAGGATATACTGTGTTCAGTAATCAGTTGAACTGATTTTTCTCTCGTTATCAATTTGATATGTAGTTAGAGCCATTTGTTTCTGTATTATGGTTTGGGATTTGCTGTTTGTTTTTTTTTTTAATGTACTCTTTTTTTTTTTCTTGAACATGCGAATGGAAAACTATAAAAATGTGTCAGTACCCAGAAGTCTCACTTCACTTCCTGTCTCTTTTACCCTATCCCTACCCACTCCCCTTTAATGGTCATTTAATTTTTGGTTTATCCTTCTGTTTTTTCTCTTTACAGAAATAAATCAGTATACGCATGGTCTTCCCTTTTATATCCAAAAAGTAGTAGGATACTGATTTATTGTAGTAAGTGGGTTTAAAGTGATAAAGCATAACTGATTCTGGTTTGAAGATGAGAACCAGTGGGACTGATCAAAAGTTAGGTAGTACCTTGATTGCCTGCCAGTAGCCTGCTTAAGAAGCACTGATTACTTCTTGGGTCCATTCCCTCTAATTTGGTACCCCTTTGTCTTTTTATCACTGCTGTACCTATTCCCTGTCATGGCACTTGGGACATTTTTGGTTTACTTATCTTTCCTTCCGCTGCACCATCAACTTCTCTATGGAAAATTATCTGCCCTTTCTGTTTCCAGTGAACAGCAAAATGCTGAATAGATTAGGGCTTCCCTGGTGGCATAGGGGGTTAAGTCTCAGGGCTATCATGCTTTCACTGCTGGGTCTGAGTTCCCTCCGTGGCCAGGCAGCTAAACCACATATGGTGCAGCAGACCTCTTCTGTCTCACCTGCTGCCCCGCTTAGCAGTGTATTTCAGTAGATCTGCCTGTTCTGCTCCCCACTCTGTCTCTGGTGTATCCTTTCACCCTCTGAACCTCTAGCTCACACCCCAGTTCTTCTATGCGTAAATAAATAAATCTTTTTTAAAAAAAGCTAAACAGATTACTATCTGCTAAATGAATGTTGCATGAGTGAGTAATGTAGTTTACATGTAATGATTTAGAATTATTTAAAATCAGCAGATATTAAATACTTCTGCAGAATTTTATCTTAAATTAACTAAAATAACTATATTGATATAAATTCATATAAAATACCTAAAATTATTTTATACATGAATAGAATGCTCCATTTTTAAGAATGAGTTACTTAAGTGTCCTATATTTCTTAATGACTTCCCAAATTTGTGGACCCTAGGCCATTCACAGTGATCCTGAGCTTGAACATATGTTTATGCAATGAAAGATGAAGATGCCGCTCTTTATTTCACCCTACTTCTGTTGAATGCATGCCGTGAGGAAATGGGAATTGTCTCGGAGTACATGCTCTATTTGATACAGGTCTTGACTGTGTCAGCCATTTCCAATGAGCTAGAGATACTGGTCCTTCTGTAGTCCAGGGATATGGGGGAAGAGAGTCATTTTCAGCTGTTGGTAGAAACAGTGGAGATTTAGCTCAGATACTTGCTTCGTTGCCTGTCCCCTGGAATATATGGAACGGCTATAAATAAATAAATCTTTGAACTGGTTTGTATAAGTCATACATAGAACTTTATATTTCATCCCTCATTTGGTTTGGCCTTGGGTTTTCTTGTGTTTTTTTTTTTTTTTTTCCTGTTTTAGCTATTAGCTGATAGGACTTACCTTCCTGGCTGTGATTAGTGTCTGTTTCTATTTTAGGCAGTGCTGATGCAGTCACGGGAACAAGTTTCAGAAGAGCTGGTGAGGTTACAAAAAGATAATGACAGTCTTCAGGGAAAGCATAGCTTGCATGTTTCCTTACAGCAAGCAGAAGACTTCATTCTCCCGGAAACCATAGAGGTGACTTGTTTTCCACAAGATCAAAAATGCAAACAAGTACATTTTCTGAAATGGCTCTAAATTCTTTTTTTAAAAGGCTTAATTGAGATATAATTCAGATACCAAATAATTCATCCATTTAAAGTGCTGCACAATTTAGTGTTTTTTAGTATATTCTCAGATGTATAACCATCATAATCAATTTTAGAATATTTTCATCTTCTCAAAATGAAACTTTTTATCATTGATTTCTTCTTCCAACCTTAATGAACCACTGGTCCACTTTCTGTTTGTAGATTGGTCCTTTCTGGACTTACACATGAATGGAATCAGACATTTTATCATCTTTTGTGTCTGGCTTCTTTCATGTAGCATACTATTTAAGAATTATCCATGTAATAGCACATGCATTTCTTTACCTTTTTTATGGCCAAATACAGTATACTGTGTATGGGTATATATTTTAATCTATTTGTCTGTTAATGGACAGTTGAATTTACTTTTGGGCTATTATGAATAATGCTAGCCTGTACATGCTAAGCATTCATGTACAGGTTTTGGTGTGGACAAGTTTTTATTTTTCTTGGGTATAAATCTAAGATTGGAATTGCTGGGTCGTAAGAAAACTGTTAAATCATCTGATGTTTTCTCTGCATTCTTACCAATACTTGTTCTCTCATTTTTTATTATAGCCTTCCTAATGGGTAGCTCATTGTGATTTTGATTTGTATTTCCCTGATGACTAATGATATTGATCATCTCTCGTGTGTTTATTGGCCATTTGTATTTCTTCCTTAGAGACATGTCAGTTCAGATCCTTCACTCATTTTTAAATTGGGTCGTTTATTATTGTAAGAGTTCTTTATGTTTTCTTAATGTAAATTAAGTCTCTTAGCAGATAAGTAATTTGCAGTGTTCTCTCCCACTCTGGATTGTCTTTTTCACTTTCTTGATGTCCTTTGAAGCAAAAAGGTTTATAATTGTGATAAAATCGTTTTTTTTCTTCTGTTAATATTTTCAGTGTTGTAGCTAAGAATCTTCTGCCAAATCAAATATGTGTACATTATTCTGGCAGGTCCAGATGGAGAATGCATCAGAAGTTAGGTTGCCAAGCAGGCTCCTTGTAATGTTTTTCTATCTAGCGCTTAAAAGGGTTTACCACACCCCACCTTCCTTCTGTCTTCTAATAACTTTTATGGCACTTTTAATACTTCCATTTTTTTAAATAAAATTATTATGTTAAAAATCAAACATTATAGAAACTTATAGTTTTGTATGTAAACATTTTTCTCAATTCTGCTCTGTAAATTCAACCTCTACAGTTTGGATCTTACTCTTTTTCTCCTGCATATAAATGAATAATGCTGTGATATTTTTGTTCTTATTTTACTCATTTACCAGGGCTCCACTGCCTACTTTTTGTTAGTTCCTTCTTCTCTCTCTTACCCCACTTCCCTCCCCCAACTTGTGATCTCAGCTCAGGTTACTGCACTCTTGGGAGAGGGAGCGCTCTTTTCTGAGCTGGTGACTGATCTCATCAAAAAGAAAGTTTTGGGAAGCTGTCTACTTTTACTGTCAGCATACTGCTTTCCACTCATCTGTTAAACTTTTCTCTTTTGGTAGGAAAGATTACTCTCTTCCTTGTTTTCTAGAGAATTTTAATTCCTAAAAAGTCCCAAGAATATCTGAAGGATGTAATTAGCCTATAAACCTTGATTCTTAGGCGTGGTTCAGTAATACATTTTATGAAATTTTTCTTGTATTACAGCTTTTACTCTTTTTTACTCTTTAACTTATACTTTTGGTAGTTATCAAGAATTCTAGTGTTTAGAGTTGCTTTAGGATATAGTTGGGAGGATTTTTAAAAGAAGACAACAAAAGTTTAGGGGAAAAATAAGATGTAAACTGAATTATAGGAAAACCAGATCATCGTAGAAAGGCATTCTTTGTTATATTTGCCTCTAGCTTAACACAGTGCTTTGTGGTAGACTTTCAGCAAGTGTTTGAATGAATAAATACATTTTATACACTTAGAGTTCACACTTGGCTTCTGAGTTTCAGACTTCGTGGTCCTCATTCCCTAACTCCCCTCACATTTAAGCAAATAATAAAAGTTCCTATGCTATTCATAGTAAATCCCACATTGTAAGTCATCTAACATTTTTATTTCTCTGCTTCTGAAGCACTTTTGATGGGAAAATTGTAGTTCACAGGACACACTGACTGTTGACAGGGGGCCTTGCCCCTTTAAGCCTCTAAGCGGGTTGAAGTTCAAAGTCTTAAATTTTGAACCATTTAAAACAACATCTGAAATTCTGGTTGCAGAAATCTTCAGCTTCATTTCATTTTCTTTCACTCTCACAAACCCAATGACCATTTGTTTTTTGAATCCAGGCACTTCGGGAATTGGTGTTAAAATACCGCGAGAACATCATTCATGTGCGGACGGCAGCTGATCACATGGAAGAAAAGCTGAAGGCCGAAATACTTTTCCTAAAAGAGCAGATTCAAGCAGAACAGTGTTTAAAAGAAAACCTTGAAGAAACTCTGCAGCTGGAAATAGAAAACTGCAAGGAAGAAATAGGTGAAGATAAGAGTGATACAGTTTAGAATTGGAGGCACAAAATACAATGTTTCTTCCAAGAAGTAATACATGGTCATGCAATGTGGAAAATGAAAGTAGAGGAAAGAATCAAGCAATTAATCCATTTTTCTAGGTGTTCTGATACATCTAATAATGGGGAGGAAAAACCAAGAAACAGAAAAAATGAGCTGCTCTTTGGCAGTTAGTAGTAGCTGGGAAGCTTGAAGCCAGACCACTGGGGAACAGGATTAGATGGGGGCATTTCCTTGCAGTAAGTACTTCAGTTTGTAGACACACTCCTGCTGGGGATGTCTCACACCCCCAACCCCCACCCCAGAGTTAGGTGGGTAGTTTATGACAATAGTATGCCTCTACCTGAGCTTGATTAGGATACTGATTGGTTGGGAAAGTTGTTTTTTTGTTTTTTTTTTTAAGATTTATTTTATTTATGCATACAAGAACTGGGGTGCAGGCCAGATGTGAGGGGGTGAGAGGATTCACCCGAGACAGAGTAGGGAGCAGACAGGCAGATCTACTGAAATACACTGCTGAGGGGAGCAGCGGGTGAGACAGGAGAGGTCTGCTGCGCCATGTAGGTCAGCTCCCTGGCTGGGAGTGGAATGGCTGGCGATAGCTTGGTAGTAGTGTAACCCTTGCGCCAACAGGGAGGCCATGGATGAGGAAAATTTTGAGAAAGGAGTGTTGAATTCTTCCCATACTCCCAGTATGTTGACTCCTTTCATTGTATGAGGTTGAGCTTGTAGTAGAAAGGGGTATTTTAAGACAATTTAAATGCAAAATCATAAATAACACTCTCTTTTTTTTTTTTTCCTTCTAGCCTCCATTTCTAGCCTAAAAGCTGAATTAGAAAGAATAAAAGTAGAAAAAGGACTGGTGAGTTTCATGAGTTTCAAATTAATTCTGTCAGCGACCACTAGTTATTTATTGAATCCTGCTGTGCTAGGATTCACAGGATTAAGAAATAAAGATAGACATAGTCCCTGTCTTTAAGAAACTTCTATCTTGTGGGAAAAACACAATAGGATAAAGACATGATGCAGTGGAGACCGTCATTAAGTCCTCTGTCAGGGCACGTGTCAGCTGGAGGAGGTGCAGGGAGGACTAAGATGTGACTGCACCCTGCGGTTTCCACTATAGTGAGATGGTCATGACACAGTATATACTTAAAGCTACAATAGAAATATATATAAAATCTTTGTCAAACAGGAAGAGGTGTTTTCTGGCTGACTTAGAGTCCCCTTCGCCAATACAAAAACCTTGGTAAATGGCCCCATTCTACTCCCTGGCCTTGTTTATTGACCAGTGACCTTTGCCTCCTCCTCTTTGCTCTTCCCACGTTAAACTGTGCCTTGCCCCACCTCTGACATCTCATTCACATCCCTGTCCTCAATCTACTGTCCTTCCAGCTCTGTAATTTCATAGACCCATCTGACTGACTACCCTCAATTCAGAGACCTTCAATTTCCAGAACTTTTCCTTTTCTCTTAGCTTGAGCAACTTCGTTATTGTCTTTGCTTTCTGTCTGTCTAGGCTGCATCCTGCGTCACTCGCATCTTCAGACTCCACTGAAACCCACAAGTCCCCTGATTCCTTGTTCTTCTGCTGCCCTGTTCTAACAATCCACTGCAGTCTGTCTTCTGCCACCACTGTAATGTCAAGGTTGCACTGGCAGATTACCAGAAATCTGTATGTGTCCCGCTCTTTCCATTGCCACTGTGTGGTTGCAGACTGCAATTCTCACTGGGCTTATTTTAACAGTCTAACTTCTTCTCCTGCTTCCACATTTTATCTCCTGCCAATTTATCTTTACATTGAAACTAAGGTGAGCTTTAAAAATTACAAATGGCTGTGTCCCAGTCAGATTAATACTCCTTTAGTGATTCTATTTCCAAGATCAAGTCCACATTTCTTAGTCTGGCCAGGAAGTCCTGCCTCACTGCTGCCTCTAAGGTCTCAGCCTCCAAGGCCACAGCACTCTGTGCTGTAGTATAGGCAAGAATCACATTTTTTTAAAAAAAATATTTTATTTATACATACAAGCTGGGGTACAGGCCAGAGGTGTGGGGCGGTGAGAGGGTTCACCAGGGACAGAGCGGGTAGCAGAACAGGCAGATCTACTGAAATACACTGCTGAGGGGAGCAGCGGGCGAGGCAGGAGAGGTCTGCCGCACCATGTGGGAATCTCCTCGGCTGGGTGTCGAACTCGCATCGCTGCTGCCCACAGCTCCACAGCGCAGGGCGTAACCGCTGCGCCACCAGGGAGGCCCAAGAATCACATTTTTAAACATGTCATTCACTTCATCTTTTTTGAGTATCTCACTCTACTTTCTCTCCCTTACTGTCCTTTTCCTCCCAATAGATTTTTTTCAACTTTTACAGGTCAGATTTTATCTCTTTAGGGAAGTTCTTCACAAATTTTCAGTAGAATTAAGTATTTCTTCCTCCATGTCCATGTGCCGTAATCATCTGTCTGTCTCTCCTTGCTTGCTCAGGCTTTAGGACACAGTAGATGCCTAATGTTTAATGAAAGAAAGAAAAGGTCCTGAAAATAAACAGATGTCCACAGAGATCAAAGGGAGAGAAGACAGATGCCAGCAAGGCCAGCATCCGAGGCCTGGGTGCCCAAGGGGGTAGGGGCGCACATCTCCAGGCCACAGGCCCCTCGGGCAGTTTCTCTGAGTTTGTTTTCTCCTTCTTGATTTCACAGTTGGAGTCCACATTGAGAGAGAAGTCTCACCAGCTTGACAGTCTTCAGGAGATAAAAATCACCTTGGAGGAACAGTTAAAGAAAGAGACTGCTGCTAAGGTGGTATTTTGGTAATTTAATTAAAAAGTAGTGTTAAGATTGTGGGGTCACATGTTACCTATTTTTTAAAAAACACTGCTGTTTGAAATAGGACCACCTTCAGAAAATTGGCAAGACTTTCTGCTTGTAGAGAGAAATGAAATCTCATTTCTAGAGTTGGGTCAAATCTGTAACTGCCAGTTCTGGAGCCTGTGTCAGAGACCACTGAGCTTTTTGGGCTTTGGGCTGAAGGGGTCATGAGCCAAGCTTGACACTGCCAATAACTAGAAGCACCGCGTTGAAAATGTCATTCATCTGACTGACCTGTCACAGATTGCATGGAACCGTATTTGAATTAGTCGTCAGAATAAAAGAAAAGTGTGTGAGGATAGCTGGGGAAGTCTAGAAACTGCTTTAGTGTGCTGTGTGGTCACATCTTTAAGAGCAAAAACACTACGTCGCTGTGTTCCATGACCACATGGGTTTTAAAGGACCCCACAGGGGTCTACTGATGTTTCTCTATAAGCAAGATTGGAAGCTCTGGGGGCTCCTTGGGGCATAGTCGTTGATTTCCCAACAGATTCTGTTGTGGTCGTCAGAGGAAATCCCGTTTCTATTACTGTTGCCGTGGTAGCCACTGGTCTCACAGCTGCTTTTTGAGGATTGGTCAGTCACCAGGCTGCTGGGGTGAGCCTGCAGGGGCAGGGGGAGCAGCACTTTCTCTTCTTTCATACTCGATTCACTTTGGGACCCAGGGCAGGTAGCTCGGCGTCTTGCCCCTTGCCATGTAGGTGAAGGGAGGCGAGCAGGGTCCCTGACTGGCGTGGGCATCCTCCGTCCTCTCGAGTGGTAGCAGGCCGCACGTTCTAGATTTCCTAAGTGCTTCCGACCTGTGGTCTTTGGCTCTAACTCTCATTCAAAACTTACACTGTCTAGGTTACTATTGAACAACTCATGTTTGAAGAGAAGAACAAAGCTCAGAGGTTGCAGACAGAACTAGATGTCAGCGAGCAGGTCCAGAGAGATTTTGTGAAGCTTTCTCAGACACTTCAGGTGAGGCATTTGGGGCACCCCAAGACTGTGCAGCAAGCACTTTGGGGGATCTTGATACCCGGGAGAGGCTTGCCAGTCCCTGACTCGACCACCAACAATAGCTAGAAGTTTAGACAAAGGCTGCCCCGACTCTGGCCCTAAATAGCTGCCTGGTCATTTAATCCAGAAATATCTTCAGACTCAGCCCCCTTTCCTTTCCCTTCGGCACCTTGCTGGTGTTGCCTCCTTGAACATCAACTATGAACTCCGTAGCATACAGCGCAAGACCACTCCCTCCAGGCTTAGCCATGTCTTTTGTCCCCCTCTCTGCCTCACATCGTACGTCTGTGTGTGAAAGCTGCCTGTGGTTCCTTACCCACAATATGGCGTCCCTCTGGTAAGCAGCTTTGTTTCATTGCCCTTTTACTCTTTCAAGGCCTAGATTAGGACTGTCTTCTCCATAGAACCCTCTGTAGGTCCCCAAAGTGGGCTGCAGTGTCCCCCCCACCGCTCTGTCTCCTGCTCATGGTGCCTTGGTATTCAGTGAGCACCTACAGTGACCTTGTAACATTGTTTTTCCATCTGAACTGTGGGTTCTCAAGGCTCAGTTTCTCATTTATGTCCACAGTCCCAGCATCTTGTACTGGGTCTGTTAGGGCGGCTTTGGGGAAAGTTTAATTTTCTTGCTGCCTCCTTTCTTTGAAGTGACTATTCTTTGGTGAATTAATCTGCTCCATTTTAGCAAAACAATCGATGTAAACTTTGATTTTGCCTAGCGGAGGCATCTGCATCTAACTCACTGCGTTGTTTCTCCAGGTGCAGTTAGAGCGGATCCGGCAAGCAGACTCCTTGGAGAGAATCCGGGCAATTCTGAATGACACCAAACTGACAGACATTAACCAGCTCCCCGAAACATGACACCCTCATAGCAGGACTCTAGCCTGCACTTTGGATTTTTAACTCATCTTTAGAGCAACATTAATTTTATTTAACTCTTAACTGAAGAAGTGGAAGTCACAAAAAAAGGGAAGACTGGAGAAATGCTTATTTCTAGTGGAGTGTGTGCAGCACAGGAACAGCGAACAGTAACTCGCATCAAAAAGACCTTCCAGATGGGAACACTAATGAGACTCCAGTCTCAATTCCAGCAGGTGTGGAATCAGGTTTGGTGGAGAAAGTGCTGTTTCCTTGCCTGCTTTATCCAACATTTCCTTACCCTAATGCAACATCCTCATAAGTGTTTGGTATTTTCTGTTCTTAGATGTTGAGAGAGAACTTTTTCTGTTGACTAGAGTTCATCAGTGACAGTATTCAGCTAGCAGACAGAGGTGTAGTATGCTGTATGACTATTTTATATTAAAATATGAAGTTTGAGAGCAGGCCATTGGCTAATGACTGTATTTCCTAGCTCAGTGCTTTTCATTTTTTACCATTTTATCTTGAGATGGAGGACCTTAGATGCTACTGAAACTTTCCTGAGACCCATAAGACAATGGCAAACAAAAGCAATTCAAGAACTGAATTGTGAGAATCAAAACATGGCGGGGGCTTTTGTTGAGATTAAAAGAAAAGCACAAGCAGCTGTTCGGAAGCACTTTTTCTGCTACCTGGATGACTTTTATGGGCCCACAGGTAGCAGAGTCAAGCTTAACTGGCACCATCTACTCTTAAAAACTGTCTTAGTTATTGGATCAGTGGGAAAAATAGTATTAATAAAACAAGCTTTGTCTGACAACATCTAGTATAAATTTATAAATCTTGTTTTCAACTCAAATCAGTGGGCCTGAATACTACTTGTTTCAAACACCAAAATGCTAACTAGGTTTGACAGATGACCTGTTTTGTATTTTTCTTTTATAATTTAGACCTGGGGTGTGATGCTTACTGTGAGGTTGGGGAAAACCCAGTTGGTATCCTCATCATTTTGGAAATCACTTTGTAATTTCGGTGAGGTCAGATTCCAATGTGGAAAAGGGTTCAACGAGCAGGTTATATTTGCCATAGTCTTATGAAGTGTTGTAGAAAGCACAAAGAACAGATAGAGGTTCACGTTTTACCTGCCACGGTACTATCAGCCAGTGGAAGGCTATTCTGTAGTTCATAAAGGTGGTTCAGAGTAAAATGATTAGTATCAAATACCTTTTGATACTGGTGTGTAACAGCAGGGTACTTGAAGGAACTTTATGTGAATTAGTGGGTTAAGTAAGATTGGCTCATGGAAAGCCATCAACTTAGAATTAAAGTGAATTGTTTTTGTTATACATGAAGTTGTAATGGACTAGCCCTAAAGATCTTTGTTTCTCTGTCTTCCACAGAACAAGCGATAAGGACTACATACCTCATCCCTTGGGTTATTATTGTAGTCTTGCATTCATGATTATGAATTTAAAAGTAAAACTAATAATGGAAATAATGCTATAGGCTTGCCATGCATGAAACATTTTAATTGGTTTAAAGTCCCTCTGTATAAAGTGCTACTTGGTTTAGATAGAGGAAACCTATATCCTCATTGAGTTACAGGAAATTTTATTCCAAAATGCAGTCGATTTATATTATATATGCATAAGACTAGTCTCTTAGATTATCCACCAAGCTGATTTGTTTCAGATTGTTAAAAAATAAAATTGGCACTTTAAATCAGGATGGGTAATTCATAATCTTCCTGAACTGACTGAACTATATAGCTTCCGGGGACTTGCTCTGCAGACATCAGGCACCTTGCAGATGTTTTTCTCCGTAAATGGTAGGGGCCAGTGAAATCATGATTAAAGAACTGTTATGGTCGCTACTGTGGCAGATGCAATCTGTTGGAACCCACTCTGTTGAGAAAAATAGCCTAGAAAAACCCAAACTAAGATTCTGGGTTTGGTTAACAATCTTTCTGGTATGAAACAAACAACTGTGGACATTCTGATAGGAAAAACTCCTTGAACTGGGTTTTCTGTGTAAGTGGGTAGCTGATTTAGGAAGTAGGATTTTAGTGCTTCTAAACAAAAGGACAGTTGGGTTTCCTGGGTGTTCCCGTGCTTGTATTCAGTCTGTACACTTGTTCTTACGCATGTCTAACCTGATTTACCTCCTACCTGTAACCTACCTTACTACCATGTGGCTTTTAATTGGCAGTCACTCAGCCATTTCTAGGCAGGTACATACTACCTTTCAGAACTTATATCAGTAGGTATAAAAAGATTACCTAAAGCTAACCGAGGACAAGATCTTATATTGCATACCAGCCATTTTCTTCTTTCTCCATTTTGAGGTCCTACACTTGGACCTCGTACCCAGCAACATGTATTGGGACATAGAGCACAGCCAAACCCAGGTCTGAAAGGTAATACTGCCTGTCAAGAAGTGAGCTAGTAGCGGCCTTGTGATTGTGGATCCTGAGCTCTGCTCTGAGCAGACTGCAGGTGATAACTGTTTAACTGTACTGAGGGCGTGTCCTTAAGAAGAAAGTGTTCAAATTAAAAAAGCTGCTGCCTAGTATTCTGTGTGGCCTTTTCCTTTGAATCCCAGGGTTATGTCCCTCTTCAGAGTCATGTTTTGGTGCTGCTACTTTAAAACGCAGCTCTTACTCTTTTGCAAATACAGAGAAAGCGCAATAGGAATTACGGGGATCTGGTGGTGGTTGCAGCTGAAAGTTGCAGGCTTTTTTGTTTTCAATCCTAGGTCACTGTGGAGTACAATCACAGACTCGATCTTCTATAGAGAGCACAGTCCAATGTTTAAATATAAGCATTTATTCAATAATTATAAAACAAGTATAAAAGTGAACAGCCACACTAAGGTTCTTCCTGAAATGCCTCTTTATAAATTAGATAATGCTACCTGTTTTACAATATGCATTTAAACCTTCACTTGGTTAACTTCAGTTGTGAATTTGTTCCTGGTGTTGTCAAAAGTTTACATGGTTTCGGATATCATTGATTTCCTTCACCATTTCTCTGATGTGTTCACCCCTGTAAAATTGTAAAGTCATTTTACCTTTGGGAATACAACAAATGAATGAGCCATTATAACCGTCTCTGAAGAATTTGCACATGAAATATCTTTGAAGTGCTGTGCTAAACCACCAGTTATGGTTTCGGGTGGACAGTAATGATCTAGACTCTTCATTAAAGGTGGCCAACGGTGCAACTACTGGAAATATTTTTGAATAGACCGTAACCACATAAAATTCTACTACCAGAAAGTCATCAGTTTGATCCTCCCACATACTCATCTCAAGTCCAGAGCTATCACAGAGCTTCTGTCTCGGAAATCATTAGGCATGCAAATACCAAGTAATCTTATCTGGGCAGAAAAAGGGTGATTTTGGTATACTGCAATGAAAAAAAGGACAACTGTCTCAGCGGAGTGAACGGTAGTGTTACTTACTCCTCTTTCAGGATGGACTGAATGCACTTTCGCTGGTGGGCGCTGAGCGTAATGGTGGGTTTTTGAGGACTCAGTACCTTTTCCATCTTTCGCTGCTGATAGTCTTTCTTCATAGTAACCTTAAGTATGAAACAGAACAGATATTTTTGGCTGTGAATTATATGTTGTATGTACAATTTTGTTTTTTTAACTGAGGAAACAGTTTATTCCTGTGTAGGTTCTAAGATAACAGTTCCTCATGGCACTCACCACCAAATACCTAGTCCCCATCCACCAACCAACCGCTGTACAATTTGTTGTTAGTTTCAGTATAGTCTCTGCATTTAAAAAAATTTTCTGTAAACAAGCACTTTAAAAAATGCTGAATTTAGCTTCTCTGTTCATCCATTCTTACCTGTTTAATGGCATTGCCCAAATGTCGGAGTTGATCAGGTATCAGCTGTAATTCTTTCTTCATGTCTCTCTCACTATCAGAGAGCACTGGAAGCTGAGAGTTGAAACTGTGAAGTACTTTCTTCATCCTTTACAAAAGGTAAGCCGACATTTTAGCTGCAGGTATGCTACTGGGGAGAAATAGTTGTAACTTAAGCTCCCAATTCACAAACCTGCAAAGGAGACTTCTGGAGGGCAGGTTGGGGAAGCACAACTGTCTTCCCTAACAAACCTCAGAAGAAAACTAGCAGGTAATTCTGCAGGCATGTGAGCACCCTTTTAAGGTACTCAAAAATACTATTAGTACTCAAGTACTTATGTATGTGACACCATTAGGTGGCTGAATGGGGAGGGGAATGTTAACACATCTCACTGACCTGTTCATGATGTCCTCTTGTTTTTCCCTGGCTTCCTCATATTTTTCAGCTAAACGCTCAGCCATTTCCTTTAGACTTTTCCTAATGGTATAAAAAAGAAGGCTCTTGGAGTCTACCTTGAAGGTGACGCTAAATGATGTAACTCAGCACCTTGTGAAATACAGTTCCAGTCCATTGTTTTCTCCCTAGTTTTGGCACTTACCTCTCCTCTTTACAATAACGGAGATCTTCTAGTTGCTTCTCTTTTTGGTCACACAGTAATTTGACCCTTCAGGAGCAAAAAGAATTAACATTTAATTCGAAGCCAGGTCCAGGGTCAGCTACCAGTCGGAGCCTGATTGTATGCGAACCACCACCATCCTACCTCCGCTGGATCTCCTCCTTCGCCAGGTCCTGTTTAAGAATGTACTGTTCTCTGAACACCTGGGTGGTTCTGCTGATGAGCTGAAGACATTCTTCAGGAGGAGGGGGTGTATCTTTTTCAGATGATCTTTTTAAAAAAAGTTCCTATTACTTTCCTTAACTGAGTAAAACAACTAAAAAAATTCAAGTGACAGCTGCTTTTTTACTCCTCTATACAATTCCTGTTTATCATTCTCAAATGCCTCTGCCCTTGTCTATTCTCGCCCTCTTTTCATTAGCTGATTAAACACGCCCCATGTTTCTGACAACTCCAACATAGTAAAAGGTATCTGAGATGAAACAGCTGAGGACAGAGGTTGAACAGTAATAATAAAAACAGAGAAGGCAACCAGCTCTTAAAACCTATATGCCCCAAAGCCCATACTTCAAAAATGCTGGGTTGTCAGTACTCCGTTTCAGAATGCTTCTAATATGCCGTTCAAAGGAATCTGGTGTTTCAGCTAGAATCCGGAGGGGAGACTCTGCCACTTCGACATCTTTTCGGGTACAGAGCAAGGGGGGAGATGCTGGATGGACTGTGCTTCTGCAAAATAAAGTTCACAGTGGAATGAGTTACTATACACATGAAAAGAAAGCTGAAGTCACCTTTCCAGAGCTTTGAGAACGGAAGAAACTGTAAGCATTACTTTTGTAAGTGCATTTTCTGCCTTCAAGAGGTCATCTTAGGAGTATATCCCTTTATTCAGCCAGTGCAGCTATTTGTCAAAGCATTTTGGACACTTGATTTTTTTTAAAAGATGGAGGGAGCACAAACATAGAAACTCATGGATTCTCTTTGCAAAAGACTTGAGAACCAGTTTAGAAGCTAGAGTTATGAACAAGTCACTCATTTCCTAGAAATAGTTTGGATCTGATCAAAACCAACACTCAGCCAGACAACTACTATACATCTAATTGGTCTACATAACTTGATTTCTAAGGATTACATCTACTTAGGTTGCCTTAAAAATTCATAGGACAATTTCAGAAAGGGCTTGAAAGACTGCAAACTTTGACAGCAAGGTAAGTAACACTTCGAAAGCAACAATTCAAATCTGGGAGTTTATTAAATAATAGACAATTTGGACTTTAGACCGTTGGCAGGAACAAGCTCTATATATCTTATATTTAGAAGCTGCTTCTCCCTCCGTTTTGGGATTCATATTTTCATCCTGAAGTAACTTAGTGTAACTAGGTCCTATTTTACAAAGGTTAAGATAGGTTTTTATAATACATGCTGAAGTAACAGACAAAAAGGCCATGTTTTTTCAGTGATTTTACTACTTCTGTTTAGTTTACTAGTTCAGTATAAAAACTTTTAGTATAATAGAAAAGGGGTAATTTTCCTTTAAATCATAAAACTTGTCAATTTTCAAAGAGTATGGGGATTCCTCTAAAAACAGTCAACTATATTTACTCTCAGTACTTTGAACTTGAAGTACTTGCTTCGAACTGACACCAAGAGACCGGGAAGGTGGGGTATAGAGTTCAGCACCCTGTTGGCTCATTAAGGGACTTGTATTCCTGCACTTAAGAATCTCAGCATGACCTTCCTGGGCTGCTGAAAAAGCAAAATGGTGTTTATACAGTTCAGTGAGTTCCTTAAGGAGAGTGAAGATTATGAGTTTAGCAATACACTCCCTTTTCTTCCGAGTTTACATTTTGGACGGCACCCTCAAGCTGACAGAGAGGAAAATGAAGAGTGTTGGGACAGACTATGAAGTCAGAAAGCCCTGTATGTGCAGCCCAGCTCTGTGTCACCTGTAACTTCAGTCTTTACACGCCTAGTCCTGTCTCCTATAAAGCATTCTCTGTGCAGGGTTGCTCTGATTACAGAAGGCACTGCAGGGAACTGGCTTACTGTGCGCCTGGCACACACAGCTTGCTGGTCATAATTCATATTAATAATGGAGTTCAGTACAAGTATTCTTCAAAGTTCACCGAGCTGAAGCAGATGCCAGAAATCATAAAATCTATCAGATGGCAGGAACAAGAGAAACAGACACCCTTCCAACTGTCAAATTAGAAGCCAAAGCATAAACCATGGATTTTAAACTGGTCACTTGAGAGCATTTCCCCACCTGCGATTGCAGAGCTAATGAGAGTCGTGCTGGGAAAACAAAAGGGGACGTACAGTAAAGGCCGTATGAGGCAGTTGTAGGTACTGGTGATGCAGATCATCGTGGGGCCCAGAATGTCGGGGACAATCCAGAAGCCTTGAATGGGAGCTGGCTGCCTAGAAAGACAAGACACAGTTGAACTGTAAAGTAGCAAATGCAATGGAACCAAGAACAAGGACATAGCTGAGGTTCGTGGCTTTCTCACGAGCTAAGTTGCCGGAGACAGCAATTTTAAAGGTGATGACTTGGAAAGTGGGTCTGACCGAGCTGCCACTCAACAGTCCAGAGGACAGGCGGGACCCAGTGCCTCCTGTGTGCTCTCTGTAACCTCAACAGTTACCATGATGCACTGCAGTTTCTTTTAATTGAGGTCACAAGCAATAGTAAGTCTCAGGTGTTCATCTTTGAGAATCAACTTGTGTGTATATATTACACAAGTTCACTGCTAAAATGCCAATTTATCCTTCACCATACCACTGTGCCTTTTTTCCCCGATTTACCTACTTCCCTTGCCCCTTCCTTCCTGGTAACCACTAACTGGTTTCAAAGCCAAAGTTTTTTTTTATTTTGGGCACTAGGATAGGCATGAGGACAAAGGGTTTACATATGAGCTGGGAAGACATCTGTTTTTCTCTCTACACCATGTAACGAGTGAAATCATGGTGTCTCTGGCTTGTTTCACTAAGCCTAATCCCATCTGGGTCCATCCATGTTGTTGCCAGTGGTAGGGTTTTGTGTTTTTTTTTTTAATAGCTGAAGAGTATTCCACTGTGTAGATAAACCACATCTTTATCCATCTGTCAAATGATGTACAAGTTAGTTCTTGTGTCTTTCTCCCCAGTTCACACGTAGACCTGCTACCTTCAAATGCCTACCCTGTTGCCCGGCCCAGGTTAACTGCTCAGAAACTGTTGACTGAATAGGACTTTAAAGGCAATTTCCCATTACAGGTTCAGTGCAGCCCAGCATCTCAGGTCACTGCACTTCCCTCTCAACCTTGGTTCTTAGGTCTCTGAAGAAACTGCAAACTGTGGCCCTCCGACAGGAACTGTCTTTCCGACCAACATGCTACTCCACATGCCCCGACACGTGCCCCCTCTGCACGTGCCACAGTACATTTCTGCCCCTGGAATGAAGACACCACCTCTTCTGAGGCTTGCTCTACCAGCTCTGTAGGTTCAGAATCTCCTCATTGTCTACTTCCCCTCAGCTAGTAAACAAGTTCACAACTTTTCCACACGAGAGCCCACTAAGGAGGATCTCGAGCTCCTACTTGACCTACTGTGTCTCCCTTTCAGAACCCACCAGAAGCCCTTAAACAGCAGTCTAGAATGCTATTTCTCCTCCCGCATCTCTCCTTTACCCTTTTTGGGGAAGAGTTGTGAGGTGGAGTCTGGGAGGTTAATTTTTTTAAATTTATGCCTTTAGTGTGACATCTACATATAGGAGTGTGCATATGTACACACTGTAACCACGATCCAGAGCAAGAACAGAACACTACAGTGGCCTAAGACCTCCCATTCCACCCCGCAAAGCAGCAATCCCTTATTACCTACTTTCCCCATTCACTTGTCAACCTGATAGTTTTCCATCCTCTCCCATCTCCCAAAGTATTTTCCTTACAATCCTTGATGAACCTCTGTGTTGCCAAACCTAGACTCTTAGCTGCTCTGCTGTGCTTACTGATGCCTCTGCCCCCTGCCTCCTCTTTGCAACATCCTCCCTGGAATCCTTGACAGTATTTCCTCTAGTTTTCTTCCTGGGCCGGACGTCTCTTCCTCCAGTAGCTGCTGGTAAAGTGCTGCTCAGGACTCTCCTCAATTCTCCTCTGCTCATTCTAGGTCTTTTCCTGAGCAACCTTCCATGCTGACAATTTTAAACTCCAGACCTACAGGCCTAGTGGGTGTCTTCACTTGGATGTTCTATAACAACAGAAAACTAGAGGGAAGGGGTTCACATAGATCAAAAAGAGCTAGAGCAAAAGAAGTATTGTTTAATGAATGACCTGTCCATATAGGACCTATCTGGGCCCTGAGGAGAATCCTGGGAGTTACTAATAGTTTACTAAGTCTGACCCTTAGTGGTCATTTCAGGATGCGTGACGGAAAGCAACGGGCATAAAGCTGGCAGTCAATGACATGGAGGCATCTGAGCACATCTAAAAGGACCCGGAGGGCCTCCCTGGTGGCGCAGCGGTTGAGCGCTGCGCTGTGGAGCTGTCAGCAGCGCGCAATGCGAGTTCAATGCCCAGCCAGGGAGGATCCCGCATGGCGCGGCAGACCTCTCCTGCCTCACCCGCTGCTCCCCTCAGCAGTGTACTTCAGTAGATCTGCCTGTTCTGCTCCCCACTCTGTCTCTGGTGAGCCCTCTCGCCGCCCCACTCCTCTGGCCTGTACCCCAGCTTGTATGTATAAATAAATAAATCTTTTAAAAAAAAAACCAACCAACCTGTGGCATTCCATTTCCAGCAAAACTTGAAAACAGACATATTGACAAACTAAAAGCCCTGCTGTGAATAAACAGAAACTGTGACTGGGAGAAAGAGAAGGAGGAAACATGTTAAGAGGGTGAAGGTGCCCCAACCTGAGCAAAAACCTACTTTCCTGAGGTGAGAAGATCCCGCTGGGGCACCCTTGGGGTTTAGCAGGAATTGGTGGGAGCAAGACTGGGAGCATTATTCTGTCACTGTTCAGCAGAGCAGAGGTGTTGGGGCCCATAAAGAATCCCACAGTGAGGGCCTCCCTGGTGGCGCAGCGGTTAAGTGCTGTGCTGTGGAGCTGTGGGCAGTGGCGACGCGAGTTCGACACCCGGCCGGGGAGAATCCCACATGGCGCGGCAGACCTCTCCTGCCTCGCCCACTGTTCCCCTCAGCAGTGTATTTCTGATCTGCCTGTTCTGCTACCCGCTCTGCCTCTGGTGAACCCTCTCGCCGCCCCATGCCTCTGGCCTGTACCCCAGATTGTATGTATAAATAAAAAATTAAAAAATAAAATAAAAGGACCCAGAGAACTGTAAGAGACAAAGATGTGGCAGGGACAGTGACGGAGAAGAAAGCACTGGGCTCAATAGTGATCCAAAGAGTAGGGAATAGGCACTTCATGACTAAACTGGTAATACACCCCAAACCAAGTCTGATAATCATTCATCTCAACTCTGGAAGTTTTGAATTTTAGAGGTGGATTATCTTAGGTGCGAAAGTTCTGGAGTGGAGTAAAACGATGGTTCAGGTACAAACAAGACCTGGATGCCTGCAGTCAAGCAGAATGCTTTACCCGCTGCAGAGAAACACTTCTACATGAGATCACTGATGCTGACCTTTCACTCTAAGCTGGAACCCAAACTCGTTTGTTACTGAAAAAATTGACTATAAAACCTGTCTGATTTTTGTTTTTAAAAAGCTATTTTTGAAAAAAACAGAAAACTTGAGTGTCACCATTAACACTTCTTTTGTCTTCCCCAACCCACCTTTTCTCCTGTCTCCATTCCTGAAGGGTGCCTCACCTACCCATGTATCCCAGATGCAAATCCAGGAGTCATTCTAGTCACCTCCCTTCATTCTAGTCACCAAATATCTACTGATCTACTGGGCACTCTGTCAGACATCAGGTGTACACACCTGAGATGACAGTACACAGTACGAAACAGACAGACAGACATGATGACGGCAGAGGCCCTCATCAAGCATACATACTCCAGTAGTGATGACAAACACTAATGTTACAATTAACGTGTTACAAAGAAAAAGAGAATAAAATCCTAAGTTAGAATCACAGGGACTCCTTCTGAAGTACTGATATTAAGATCAGAAAAAGATTAAGAATTTGCCAAGTTGGGCCTCCCTGGTGGTACAAGGGGTTAAGACAGCCTATGAAGCTATCTGCAGCCACTGCAGGACTAGTTCAATCCCTGGACACGGAGCTTCCCACATGGCGCAGCAGACCTCTCCTGCCTCGCCCACTGCTCCCCTCAGCAGTATATTTCAGTCGATCTGCCTGTTCTGCTCCCCGCTCTGTCTCTGGTGAACCCTCTCCCTGCTCCCCCACCTCTGGCCTACACCCCAGCTCTTGTATGCATAAATAAATAAATCTTTAAAAAAAAAAAAAGAATTAGCCAAGTTAAGATAGGTGATATGACTGGAGAAGCAGATTCCAGAGAGCGGACACAGTGTGTGAAGTGGCCTTGAAGCAGGTGGGAGGTTTTGATCATCTCACAAATTGACACTCTTGAGGTGAAATATGAGTGCAGCTTTTCAATGATTCAAATTTGAATCATGTGTTCAAGTGAGTGTAATGTATATACTGAAATGAAAACTGTTATCTGTATATACAAGGGAGACCCTTACCTGCATGGCAATGGCTTTGTACAAAGGATGTGTTCTACAAAGCATTTCTGTTCTGTAGCAAGTTCTTGTAAACTATCTTTATCTTCTTCATCTATAAACGAACACAAAAAATTTAACTGATGCTTAGAAAACAGTCACATTAAAATGCAGACAATGTTAAATACATTTCAGTTCTTGTCTCAGATTATCACTACTGACAAGCAACCTTTTTTCCTCAGGGATCTAGATTTCTGCCCCCAGAAAGAAAACAGATTTTCCTTAGTCAAATTTCTAAATTAAGAAATGTTTCACTGAGAACAATCCCAGAAATCATTCCTTCTAACAACCCTAGAAATCATTCCCCACACATACCAAATTTCCTTTTTAAAGATTTATTGTGCGTAGAAGGACTGGGGTGTAAGCCAGAGGTGGAGGGGTGGTGGTGAGAGGATTCACCAGAGACAGAATGGGGAGCAGAACAGGCAGATCTACTGAAATACACTACTGAGGGGAGCAGCGGGCGAGGCAGGAGAGGTCTGTCGCGCCATGTGGGAATCTCCCTGGCTGGGGATTGAAGTCATGTTGTAGCAGCTGTCATTAGCTTCACAGTGCTGAGACTTAACCTCTTGCGCCACCAGGGGGGCCTCAAACCAAATTTTTATAACAGTTTTTTGAAATGTAATTCACAATAACAAAAACTCACCGATGTATGAGTCAATGAGTTTTACAATATTAAGAGAACTGTTCTAAACTGCACCATAGAGAGTAAATATTTTCATTACCAAAATAACCACCCCCATACCTGCTAACAATAACTCCCTAATTTCTTCCAATCACCCCAGACCTAGGCAACAAATACTAATCTACTTTCTGTCACCGGATCTACAAAATGTCTATTTTGGGCATTTTATACAAATGGAATCACACAACATACAGTTGTATATATTTGCAATTAGATATATTTGCAAATACTTACTCTCAGAAGAATTTTTATAGGGACTGCATCAGCTCTGCACATCAATCTGGAGAGCATATTACATTTTCCAATCCATTTACATAGAATGTTTTTCATTTATTTAGGCATTTTTTCTATCAACAATGTTTTGTAGTTTAAAAATACATTTTGCACTTCTTTTGTTAAATTCATTCCTAAGTATCTATTAATTATGATGCTATTAGAAATGAAATTACTGGATCTCCCTGGTGGAGCAGGGGTTAAAGTCTCAGCACGATCAAGTTACCTACCGCCAGCCACTGCTGTATGAGTTCGATCTAAGCCAGGGAGCTTCCCACATGGTGCAGCAGACCTCTCCTATCTAGCCTGCTGCTCCCCTCAGCAGTGTATTTCAGTCAATCTGCCTGTTCTACTCCCCACTCTGTCTCTGGTGAATCCTCTCACTGCCCCCTTCCCCCCATACCTCTGGCCTACACACCAGTTCTTGTATGCATAATCTGCATAAATAATAAAAATAAATCTTTTTTTAAAAAAGAAAAAAAATGAAATTACGCTGCTAATTGCCTTCTGGACTGTTCACTGCAGCACACAGAAACAGAACTGATGTTTGTATACTGGTCTTGTATCTTGCAACCGTACTAACTCACTAGTTTTAGTTTTTTTTTAGTGTGTCCCCTCTAATTTACTACATCAAAGATCATATAAGCAGAGAAAAGACTTAATTTTACTTCTTTCCTTTCCAATCTCAATGCCTTTTATTTTATTTTCTTAATTATTTCCATAGTCTAGAACCTCCATTACAATGCTGAATAGAAGTTGCAATAGCAGACATCTTGTTCCTGATTTAAGGGGAAAGTGTAGAAGACAGACCTAGTAAGTTGACGTTTGAGATTTCCAGGCAAAACACTGATGTGGCCTGGATTATTCTTGTTGATTATAGTTAAAATATAAGGGAAAGTAGAATTGAGGGAAGAACTTGTAAACAAAAGGAAAAAGGCTTGAGAATTTGGGAAATTCTCAGACTATCTAGATGGCAAAAGATGCAAAAACAGAGATTTACCGTCAGGAAAGCATGTCTTAGAGAAAAAGTCACTATTGTGGATGTTTACTCTTTTTCTAAAGTCAGAATATTTAGTCATATAAAACAGTTCTTTGAAGAGATTTACTGTGTGATCAAGAGCCTTCAACCATCTCAGCAAAAGCCGAAAGAGATGAAATTATCTAGGAAAGATCTATGGATGAACCTCTTTGTCTACTAGAATGAATCCTCATGATATGCACAAGAGACCCAACAGGTTCTTGAGAATTTTATACTTATGCAAACACTGCTGGCTTGGACTGAAAAGATCAGAGAAAGGGTGAGAAAAGGCTGTTCTACTGCTAAAATTCTACAGGCAGGAAACAGGCTGACAGAAACACTTAACTACAGACAAATGTTACCTTTCCTGAAAAATGAAGGATTACAGAGAGCAGAGCAGCAAGCCAAGAGGATTATTCTAAGAATCTGAAATCCAATAGAATTTGAGGTTTGAAATTGAGAGCTGTGATTCCTTTTTTCTTTCCATTTCCTTTTGAACTGGAATGTATATAACCAATACATATGCCTGTTCCACCACTATTATCTGGGAGCAGATAACTTGTTTTCTAGTTTGTAAGTCCACTGATACTTTTTCCTTGGGTAGATTATACTCAAGATTCTTACCTGATTTGGATGATACATGAGATACTGGGGACTTAAGAGTTCAAGAGAATTCAATGACGCTTTCAACTCTGTGTTGCTATACTCATGCTAAGGGTAATGAATTTTGCATATATATCTTTAGGGGCCATGGGTGTTTGCATCTCAATCCCCAAAACCCATGGATATGTTTGGATACATGGCTGTGGAGAGTACAGGTTGCAGATGGAACGAAGCTGCCCATCAGACATCGCTGAGATAGGGAGAGTATCCTGGATTACTTGGATGAATGAATACAAGGCCATCACAAATTTTCTTAAAAGTGAGAGGGGAGTAGCAAAGAAGCTGGGTGATATAAAAGGAGGACTCCACTTGTCCCACCATTACTGAGATACAGGAAAGGCACTGCAAGCAAAGGACGGCAGTAGAAGCTGGAAAAGGTTAGGATGTGGATTTTCTCCTAAAGTTACTGGAAAGGAACACTGTTCTCCCCAATGGAATAATTGTAGGACTTCTAACACACAGAACTGTAAGATAGTACCTTTTTAAATTTTATTTACTTATGCATACAAGAACTGGGGCTTAGAACAGAGGTGCGGGGTGGGTTGGGGAGAGGATTCACCAGAAATAGAGTGGGGAGCAGAACAGGTGGATCTACTGAAATATACTGCTGAGGGGAGCAGAGGGCAGACAGGAGTCTGCTACACCATGTGGACCAGCTCCCTGATCAGGGTTCAAACTCATGCTTCAGTGGCTGGTGATAGCTTCATAGTGCTGAGACTTTAATGCCTGCACCACGACAGAGGCCCTAAGATAATGACTGTTTTAAGCCACTAAGCTTCCGGTGCTTTATTACAGCAGCATTAGAAAGCTAATACAGAAAGCACTCATCTTCCACCATTAGAGTAGGGTGTCAGCTGTGGGTTTTTCTGAGATGCTCTCTATCAAGTTGAGGAAGTTCCATTTTATTACTAGTTCATTGAATGTATGGGATTTTCTTAAATGCTTTTACAGTGTTTACTGAGACGATCGTGTGGCTTTGTCCTTTATTCTACTGATAAGGTATAATACTTAACTGAATCATCAATAAATTAAGCTTGCATCCCTGAGATAAATCCCACTTGACAAAATGTGTAATCCTTTTTATATGTTGCTGGATTTGATTTGCTAGAGTGTTGTTGAGGATATTTTACACCTATATTCGTGAGAGATGCAGTTTTCTTTTCCTGGACGTTTTTGTCTGGTTTTGGCATCAGGTAATACTGGCCTTAAAGAGTGAGTTGTAAAGTGTCTCCTTATCTTCTATTTTTTTGAAAGAGCTTGTGAAGATTTGGCATTAATTCTTTAAAGATGAAGCCATCATGGGCCTCTCTGGTGGCACAGGGTTAAGTCTCAGCACTATCAAGTTATTGACAGTCACTGTGGCAGGTGTTCAATCTCAGCTGGGGAGCTGACCCACATGGCGCAGCAGACCTCTACTGCCTCGCCTGCTGCTCCTGTCAGCAGTGTATTTCAGTCAGTCCAATTGTTTCGCTCCCCACTCTGTCTCTGGTGAAGCCTCTCACCGCCTCCCCACGCCACACCTCTGGCCTGCACCCCAGCTCTTGTATGCATAAATAAACAAACTTTAAAATAAAGGCATCATGCCCTGAGCTTTTCCTTTGGGTAATTTTTTTGATTACTAATATAGTATCTTTACTTGTTATAATCTATTCAAATTTCTTATTTCTTCTTGAGTCAGTTTTGATGTGTTTAAGACTGGTCCAATTCATCTAAGCTATCAAACTGGCATGCAGTTGTTGACTATTCCCTTAAAATCTTGTATTTCTGCAAGGTCAGTAGCAACAGTCCCTCTGTCATTCCTAGGTATAGTAATCTGAGTCTTCTTTTTTTTTTTTTTAAGATTTATTTATGCATACAAGAACTGGGGTGCAGGCCAGAGGCTTGTGTTGGGTTGGGGGGTTTTGAGAAGATTCACTAGAGACAGACTGGGGAGCACAACAGGCAGACCGATTGAAATACACTGCTGAGGGGAGCAGCAGGTGAGGCAGGAGAGGTCTGCTGCACCATGTGGGAAGCTCCCTGGCCAGGTATCAAACTCATGCTGCACTGTGGACAGCTTCATAGGCTGAGACTTAACCTGTTACGCCACCAGGGAGGCCCTGAGTCGTCTTGTTTTAAATTTCTTGGTCAATCTAAAGTTTTGTCAATCTTTTCAGAGAATCATCTTCTGGTTTCACTGAGTTCTCCCCTATTTTTCTATTCAAGCTACTTTTGGGTAGAATTTACGAAATGCTGAAAAGTACAGAAAGTTAATAAGCTCACCTGATCCAAGAAATTTATGCAGTTTATGAATCCATGTGAGCCCGACACTATGGACACCAGTTACATGAGTGCAGTGGTATCTTGACGGACACTTGGGATCTGCAAATGAAATATAAAGGGATTAGGAAAATGAAAGAATTCACCCCAGTAGCTCACAAACACATTTGTTGATTGGGGTGATAGAGTCTACAGGACCTTTATATTGCATTCTAAAGTATAGTTAATAAAACACAATCCAAAGATGTTATAGTCTCAGTATTTCCACAACAGTATTCACCAAAACATAAACACCTGCTGACAGATAACTCATTTATGCCTTTCAGTCCTCTGTGTGCACTTACTTACAGTTCTTCCAGATAAAATGGAAATTCAGTAAGCTTGTAGCTCCGAAGTGAGCCTCTGCTTGCACGTGATCACTTACAGGAAACTGCTGACACAAGCATAAGCCTACAGCACAGGCACTAAAAAGCCTTCACCACAACTGCTCAGTGAATAATTGTCACAGAAAAGTTCACTTACAGATAGCTTTTAAGTTTTGGATACAATTTCTGTTTGACAGTCATGTATATTTATACCAAGAAATACGAGCAGTGTAACAATTTTAATGACAATTTCTGTACTTTCTTTAAACCTTAGGTCCAAGATGAGTTCCTGAGTACTTACTAAGTATTTGTCACTCAAGAGTTTTTAAAACATTAAACAACTAAAACAAGAATATTAGACAACTAAAACAAGGTATAGAAATAATGAAAACTCCTTTAAAATGGCAACTGTAATCCATAAACCCCTAAATTAAAATTTTCTTTAACAGTCTCACTTTCTTATTGTTGACTATGTAATAAATAAATGTTATAAAGTGGATATTAGTTTTATACATAGGGGGTTTGCATAATGCCTTTTGAAAATAGCATCCTTCTGAATAAAATACTGAAAAGCTTTCTTTCATTTTTGACACTTGATAATTTAAGGTTCAGATCATGTCATCAGGTCTACCATAGTTTAAACAGTCTTTCAAAATGAGTCTGCGGTGCTGAAGTCAACAGAAAAATATTAGCATTGGTATGTAACAGAAATCTATTATGAAAAAGCAAGTACTAGTAACTGACGTAGGAAATTAGCCAGACCCCCTCCTACCTCCGTATCTGTATGGTAGCCATTTCATTTATGTCATTAAAAATATGGGTATGTTTCAGGGATTGTAATATACCTTACATACAAATATGAATGAGTCAAAAATTTTATTAGTTTCACATAGGAAAATGTTAAATCTCAAGAGAAGACCCAAGGTAAAAATGCCTGTAATTAGCATTTCCCAAAGATATATGTATCTTTATAAGGAAACCAAATCATATCACTGAGATTATTTGGTATCAATTTTCTCATCTATAAAGCAAAGTGCTGAGACTTAATATCCAGACTATAGCTCTTCAAACACTGTTCAATTAGACATGCCCAAATGAGTTCTCCCTGGTGGTTTATTATGTAAGAACCACTCTCTCTCTAAGTGTCCTGACTACATTAATAATAGTAGAATTGAAGCCATTATTACCAGACCTACGTAAAAAGGCAAATAAAAATGCAAGCAGGTTAGGGGCCTCCCTGATGGCGCAGCAGTTGAGCGCTGCGCTGTGGAGCTGTCGGCAACAGTGACGCGAGTTCGACGCCCAGCTGGGGAGAATCCCACATGGTGCAGCAGACCTCTCCTGCCTCGCCCGCTGCTCCCCTCAGCAGTGTATTTCTGATCTGCCTGCTCTGCTCCCCACTGTCTCTGGTGAACCCTCTTGCTGTCCCACACCTCTGGCCTGTACCCCAGCTTGTATGTATAAATAAATAAATCTTTAAAAAAAAGAAAAATGCAAGCAGGTTAGGTGAAGCTGCTGCAAGGCTGAAGTCCCTCTTTGTAGTGGACAGAGGAAAACTACTAAAGATCCATCCAATTATTTAAGACTGAGTAAGCTTTTATTGCTCATTCTTTCTAGTAATGACAAGCTCCTAGAGCAGACTTATAAAGGGTGGAGGGATTTTATAGGATTTCTGTGCTGGAAGGAACCTGAGAGCATCTAATGTTATTTTTTCAGATGAGAAAACTAAAGACCAGGGAGGCTGTGTAATGCCCATTACTACAGAGCTTATTAAAACCTAACACACTCCAGATTTTTAGTCACAAACTCCTCCACTCTGAGTCTGGACAACGCATTCTTTCTTTGTTCAGCAGCTTATTCAAAAGCTCTCTAGATGAAGACAGATGAAGGATCTGCTACCAATCCAGACAGGACAAAAAATAAAAAGGTAGCAGCATAAGTGTGTACTCAAAAATAATTTTCCACTTAATATGGACATAATTTGATTTAGTTAGAGTTTATTAAAAGCTTGCATTCATTCAAATATTTGAATCATGAATTTTTTTTTGCAGGGCCAGGAAAAATTCACTGTTAAAAATCTGGCTAATAGTGAAAGCTACTATTTTAAAACTTTAGATATCTGCTCAGTCTTTCCTGAACTTAAAACATAAATGCAGTGACTAAAAGGCCCAAAGAACTGTTTTAACGGCTGGAACTACAGAACAAATAAATTATAAGGGAACAGTTTCTAAATCTATAATAGTCTCAAGTATAAATATGATGAAAGAACTAAATTTTGTGAATACTTTACCTCTGTGAAGTTTGACTGGACAAGAAAAGTCAGAATCAAAGGGATCATCCTCTCCGCATGTCAACTTCAGGGCAAGCTCTAGCTCAACACACTCAAACACATACAGAGAAGGAATGAGGTCCACCCTTGAATCCCAGGACTTTTCTGACTGTAAAAAAAAAAAAAAAAAAAAAAAAGGCATTGTAATGTTGGTGTTTCATGTTCTTTTGAAATGTACACAATTAAAGAAAGAAGCCAAAAGCTGAATCAAATAGTGCTTTCGTATTCTTCTTAACTCCACCCCTATTCTAACAATGACTTGTTATGCTTAATAGAAAAAAAAAGTCTCCTTTTAGGAAGATGTAAATACACAAGAATAGAGAAGAATCAATTCAATGATTCAAAGGTTCTATCACTCAAGATTGCAATTTAGAATTTAAAATAAAACAGGCAATTGGTGGACCAAGTAAGCTGGGTACCTTCTAATTTCTTTCCATTTAATGTGTTTCAATTAAGGGGCCTCCCTGGTGGCACAGGGGGTTTAATCTCAGCATTATGAAGCTTTCGCAGCCACTGCAGCACGAATTCAATCCCCAGCCAGGGAGATTCCCACATGGTGCAGCAGACCTCTCCTGTCTCACCTGCTGCTCCCATCAGCAGTGTATTTAAGTAGATCCGCCTGTTCTGCTCCCCACTCTGTCTCTGGTGAATCCTCCTCACCCCCTGCACCTCTGTCCTGCATCCCAGTTTTTATATGCATAAATAAGTCAATCTTAAAAAAAAAAGTGTCTAATTCCAAAATATACAGAAGTGTCAGAGATAAACTAAAATTCCTCATATACTGAGCATTCTTGCTGGTCCAGGAATACATTAGGTATTGGAGACATAAATACATCCACAGTACACTACTTACTGTTTGGTCATCTTCTTCTTCCCCTTCCAACACAACACAGTGATACAGCATTCCAGATTCAGTTGCAATTACTAAGATGTTGGGGACACAGGGCAGGCAGAGTATGGCACAAGCATCATAACCATAGTTATCTTCAGCTGCAGGATGCATAGGCAATGGACCTAACAGCTTTCCAATATTGCCAGAGCTAAAGAAAGAATCAAAACATATTTTGGAAATCTTGAAAGGAAATAAACAAGTCCTTCACTTTAAATATTTTTTTTTTTTTAAAAAAAGATTTATTTATCTATACAAGCTGGGGTACAGGCCAGAGGTGTGGGGCGGTGTGAGAGTTCACCAGGGACAGAGTGGGGAGCAGAACAGGCAGATGGACTGAAATACACTACTGAGGGAAGCAGGAGAGGCTGGAGGCCTGCTGCACCATGTGGGAATCTCCCTGGCTGGGCATCGAACTCACCCCACAGCTGCCGACAGCTCCACAGCCCTGCGCTCAACCTGTTACGCCACCAGGAAGGCCCTTTAAACAGTTTTTTAAACTTTCTCCTATCATACCCCAATTAAAAATGCAATATACTCCCACTGTCTCAAATTTTTCACTTTCCCACTCAATTTTCAGTGCTCAGAGTTCTCTCAATAGGAGATAATTTGCCACTGAGAGGGCACTGTCAATGCCTAAAGCCATTTTTGGTTGTTACAACTGGGAGGAGGAGGCTATTGCAGCTGGTAGACAGAAACCAGTGATATTGCTAAATATGTCCCCACAGGACAGTCCCTACAAAAATAACTATTCAGCTCAAACATCAATAATGCAGCAGATGAAAAAAAAAAACCAACCCTCCACAAATTATATTATTGGTCGTTATCACTCCATTGAAGTTACTCTCTGGCGAAGTCAGCACCATTATAGTTGCTACATGGAAAAGTCACTTAATTTGACCTTCTGCACCATTTATTACTGGTTAACATGACGGCCTCAACACCCTTAACATGTTATAATTATTTCTTCTAGTTTCTTCCTCGCTCTTTTGAGTACACCTTACCAATGACCTTTTCTGTTTTCTCACTTAAATATTGGCGCTCTCCAAGGGGTTAAGTCTCAGCCTATGACGCTATCCGTAGCCACTGCAGCACAAATTCAATCCCCAGCCAGGGAGATTCCCACATGGCGCAGCAGACCTCTCCTGCCTTGCCCACTGCTCCCCACAGCAGTGTACTTGAGTCAATCTGCCTGTTCTGCTCACTCTGTCTCAGGTGAATACTCTCACAACCACCCCCCCTCCCCCAACACCTCTGGCCTACACCCCAGCTCTTGTATGCATAAATAAATCAACCTTTAAAAAAAAAAAATTGGTACTCTCCAGGATTGTGCTGTAAGCCCTCTCCTCTCACATGAAACATATTAAATTATGCCTGGTTTTAATTACCACCTATCAATATATACTAATGACTCCCAAACCTTTTCTTCTGAAATACAGCTTATTTTCAGGGCTTAAACCCATATTAATTAGACAAGCAAGGAACTGATGGCTTAGTTTGGGGAGACATTTAGCTAAAATTAGTATACCATGCAGTAAGTGTAGCAAAGGAGTAATTTGCAGGGTTCAAAGGAATACAGAAAGGTAGAAATAAATTGAAGTAAGAAAAATATCAAAAGTAAGATTAATGGGTAAAGAATATAATCTGGGGAGAAATTATGAGTGGACATTGCAAGTTAGGAAGGAGCATATACAAAGCTCTAGAGGCATGAAAGGAAAGCAAATAAAAGGAAGAAACTTTGCTTAGTATGACGGGAAGTGAAGTACAAAGTCAAAACCAACAGAAAAGTAGCTATTCAGAGTGGCTTCCAAACAGTGTTGAATGCCATGTTAAATGCTCAGAATCAATTTGCAGAGTGACAGCATGTCACCAGAGGTTTAAACTGAGTTATTGAGTTTCACTTTACTAAGACTGATATGGCAGTAGTGAGGAAGAGACATGGAAGAGGTCAAAACAGCTTTCAGGGAAATACTTGAGAACAATCTAGGCAGAGGAGGATAA
Organism: Scalopus aquaticus; assembly: GCA_004024925.1. NCBI lineage: Eukaryota > Metazoa > Chordata > Mammalia > Eulipotyphla > Talpidae > Scalopus > Scalopus aquaticus. The sequence goes on from PVIJ01003744.1 coordinate 86,046, forward strand.
GCGGTTGAAGCAAGAACAAAGGAATGGAGAGAAGAGTGTGGTATATAAAAAAAGAAACTTTCAAGGTAAAAATCAATAAATTTTGGAACTGGATTGGATGTAAGAAAATACAGAAGATGACCTTCGAGTTTTGGATTAAGGTTACTAGGTAGATCATGGTGTGGACAAATGAAGGCCATGTGGTAGGGGAGAAGGATTATGTTACCAGAATAGCTACCCAAGAAAGATCATGTGTGAAAGGCAGAGAACATCTGCCAAGAAGAATACAACTTATAGTAACCCTTACCATTCTGCAACATGTCAAGACCTTTATCTTTCTCATTTTGCATACTCTTTTTTCCCTTTCCTGAAACCACTTCTGTTCTTGTTTCTGCCTACTGAATCCTTTTGATCCAAGTTTTTGTATTATGACCTCCTCATCTTCCAAGCCCAGTAAGCCCATTTACTCTGTCCCACTCCCACAATGCCCTATGATGTCTGTGCAAATCACACTGTGCTAGTTATTATTGTTTTTTTTCTTTGACTTTTCAGTATTCAAGGAATCACACAGAAGAGCCCCTGCCTTCAGTCTTGCATTCCCATCTTCTGCCATATAGTGGACCCTGAATAAACACCAGTTATTTTATAAATCAATAAAGTATAATGTTCAGCTTTTGGCCTTACGCCTCTCTAGTCACAAACTAATTCTTCACTGACTCTTAACTCTCACTGTGACAAATCAACCTTTTTTCATTATTTTTACCTCCTCCATTTTCTCTCCAGTCCTGTATGTCCAACTATCTATGGATTATTTCCATTCTGTTGGTCCAAGATTGTGTCAAACTCACCATTTGTAAAGATAAGTCTTCACTCCAAACTAGCTGCCCTTCCTGACCTCAATATTTCTGTTAATGGCTCAGTCCTTTATCCAAACAACTCACTGAATCTTCCTCTGAAATACGTTCATTTCTTTCCTTACATTATAATCACTAGAGTTCAAACTCTTGTAGACCTTCAAATAAATTTCTTTAAAAGTCACTCTGCCCAGTCCCTTCCCTACTTACTTTATTCTTTCCTCACTTAGAAACCATCACTGGCTTCCTAGTACCTTATTCCTACAGAACATATTCCACATTCCTTAATTAGGTGTTTATATGAACCAAATTATCCCTGAGCAGATACTTCAAGCTTTATCATTTAACGTCCCCTACATGACTCTTCTGCGCTAGCCTCAAACATCCACTCATTGAGCCTTGTATGACACTTGCATTTCTTTGCATAGTCTACTTCAAGATGCCCTTGTGACTAAATAGCCGTGATGCATCATTTACTCCTGCATTAAACCTTTAAGTCCCAATGACATCAGTCCTTCTCTATGAAAATTTCCTTTACTTCTTCAGTCAGAATGTTCTCTCCTTTCTCTGGTTCTTATTGTCTATAGCACTAATATGGTAGGAATAAATATTTTTTCATGTATATGTAAAAGACACCAGATTACCATGGCAAACCATCCCCATGGAGCCTTGCTCATATATGACAAACGATATTTTCATAGTTGACTAGACTTTATGAAAATAAATCTAGTCTTATCATCAGTGATTATCCAAGAATTCTAAAGAAATTTCCTAAGTCATATGAGGAAATGAAAGGTCAAATGATTTGTACCAACTCATTCTCCAAACTATTTAAGCTAAGCATTGAAAAGCCGCCTCACTTTTGCAAATTCAAAAACACAAATCCCAACTCTACCTATGACAATCCAGAGTAGAAGCTGTGTTCTCATTTGAGGTGGGTTACCTCTTCAACTTACCTGTGTAACAGACTAACATATGTAAGGAAAGTCTCCCCATTCTCATATAAGATGTACAGTGGGTATGCGACTACTTCATCTTTGCCTTTTTGTCCAAATATATTCTTCGGGACTGTGGTGAGTGGCCCAAAGTCAAATGCAACTGCTGTTTCTCCCAGAGATGCAGTATATGCCCTCCTGGAAAAAGATTTAAAAACAATTTGTTGAAAACAAAAACAAAAATGTCCAATTATAGGAGGTAGGGATGAAATCTGTATTCAATGGAATGAGACAGAAAAATTCAGCTCAAGACAAAAAATGATTATGAAGAATGTTAAAACAAGAAAGTCTCATAAAACAGGAAGAAAATACATGAAAACATCAACAGTTTTATCTGAGCAGTAGGATGCATTCATTCCTTAAGTAGTTACTAAGTACCTACTCCGAGCCAGGCACTGCTATAGGTTCTACAAATGCATGAGTGTAATTAAACAAAGGGCAGCTAGTGAGAGAGAATACAACAGAGAAGAAACAAACATGTAACAAAGTCAAAAAATTAGGTTATAAAGAAAAATAAAGCAGAGTAAGAAGGTATTGGTGGAGATACTATTTTAACTAGGTGGTCTGGGAAGGCCTCTGAAAGGTGATATTTGAGCAAAGACCTGAAGGAAGGAAGGAAGCAAGTCAGTGGTTGTCTGAGAAGGAGCAGGAGAAGCAGAGGAAAGGAAACCTGCAAAGGCGCTAAAGCGGGAAGGCAGCAGATGCTGCCTGAGGAGTGCCATGGAGGCTGGAGCTCAGCCAGGGCACGGGGGGAAGAGAGAGCCGAAGAGAGAGTCAGAGGGCAGAACTGCAGGTCCTTGTAGGCCACAGTAAAGACTGGGAAATCAATGGGCTATGGCAAGTAGGAAGGTAGAACGATGCTGATTTATATCAGAAGTGTAATTCTGGCTGCCATATGTAGGACAGACCTAGGAGATTACAAAATATTTCAACTTCTTAATTTTCTCAAATTCCTACAATAAATATACATTCCCCTTATAAATAGGAAAACAATGATAGAACATATTGTTTTCATATTTTAAAATTTTGTATAACTGGTTATCCAAAAAGATTCCATTTTAACATAAGGTTAATGAATATGGTTAAAATAAAATCACAAATTCATATGAGTCAACATCAAACAGCAGGTTAAAAAAAAATGAGGAATCTCAAAGTCCAGAATAAAAGAACTATCTGAGTTAAGCTTAAAAAAAAAAAAAAAATCAAGAAAATGAATGGGAGGGGCCTCCCTGGTGGTGCAATGGATTAAGTCTCAGCACTATGAAGCTATCCAGAGCCAACGCAGCATGAGTTTGATCCCCGACCAGGGAGCTTCCCACATGGCACAGCAGACCTCTCCTGTCTCACCCGCTGCTCCCCTCAGCAGTGTATTTCAGTTGATCTGCCTGTTCTGCTCCCCATTCTGTCTCCAGTGAGTCCTCTCACCCCCCACCCCCACCCCTCTGGCCTATAACCCAACTTGTATGCATAAATAAAATAAATCTTAAAAAAAAAAAAGAATAGGAATAAAAAGGTACAGAAGTTAATTTAAGAGACTTAAATGACTCCCAGCCATCAAAATTTAACTGGAAAGTAATAAATATAGTATTATTCCTAATAATGAGAGCAGATACCCAAGATTTATACCAAACATTTCTTATGCATGATTTCACTTATTCTGTATAATAATCCTAATAAGCACTATTACCATTTTTTATAGTCATGGAAATAAAGCTTGGTGTAATTAAATAACTTGACCTGATGCCACGGTGACAAGTGGCAGAGTTGAGATTAGAACTCAGATGTGTTGGTACCACAGACAAAGCTCTCCACTAGACAATGTACCTATCAAAGAAGGTGGTAAACTAGAGAAACACACTGAAGGGGAGAAAGTACCCTGATTCAAACAGAGGGTCATCAACTCCTAAAGGCAGATATTTTCCCTTTGTTAAAATTATTTACTGAAACTTTCAGTTCCAGGATTATCACAAAAATTCAAAGTGGTGGTCCCAGGTTTGTGGCAATCTCAGAATCCTAAGAGAAGCAAATGAAAATCTTCTCTGGAGGAACACTCTCACCCCTAACCTCCCGAGTGCCTCCCTTCAGGCACTCAAAATTCCCAAACTGTAAAAATTGAAATCAAGTAAACATAAGTTCATAATTAGAGACTGGCAATCACAGGAAGAAGCTACCATGACTGGTGGATCAGTAGAGAGAACAAATACAGATTCGACCTTCCTCCCCTCCACACCAAGGATTTCAGATATTAAAACTATCAAACACAGAATAGCTGCATATAAGACATTCAAAGGAATAAACATCAGAAAAACAAAGAAGCAAGACTAGATATGACAAACCATGGAGGCATGAAAAGAACTAAATGAACTTCTGGAAATACTACTACTAAAAGCTTCACACTATATGCACACACTAGGGGTAATCAATCATATGTGTTAATCCCCAGAAACAGTGATCAGGAGGCCAGAGGGATGGTGGTTGCGAGTTCAAAGGGTGATTCTTTTAGTGGTCAAAGTAGCCAGGAACTTGCCCCTGTAGTGGGTAAGAAAACATAAAAGAAGCCAGGATCAAGAAGAATCAGAAGGGTTATCTAGAATTCGCTCCAGGCTCTGGGACACTAGATGCTGGTCTGAGAGTTCAGCAAATGGAATGAATAGCTGGTAGGTGTCCAGCCCAACACTCTGACCTATTTTATATTTCTGCACCATAACTGATCATCTTATTCAAGACACAACAGAAAATCAATTTCAGTAACTCACATTTTAGAGCTTTCTTGAAAAAGATCCTGCTAGTTGTACAGTGACATTCAGATTTTGCAATTTCTTGTTACACATTCACGTTGCCTACTTTCGATAACTTCTCAAGTTACCAAAAGCATGCGAAAGTCACTTCTAGAAAACTTGTAATCTGTTAAAATTGCATGTATAATCCCAATAAACTAAAATAAAACCATGACACAAATAAAAACTTACCCTTTATTGAGTATTAGACTTTCCTCTTCTGCTTCTGAAAGTAAAATGACCTTAGTGGGTGTCTGGGGCTCACGTAGAGTGTAAATTCTAGCATTCAAAAGAGAAGAAAACCAGCAATTAAAATTCTCTGTCAGTTCCCCAGTGCTCTTTTCTCTCCAGTTAATCAGTTCTCGGGAATTTTCCTACCAATTACCAAAACATTTTTTTTACCAAAGATCGTCCTGTTACTGACAAAGTAGCCTACTTCAATTGTGCTTTCAAGAAGAAATGTTTTCTTGAGACCAAAATCCCTTATTAGCCTATTCCATGACATTGCACCTGTTTTCTCCTAAGTCCTTAGCCACACTCATCTCATCCAGCTGTGTCACTGCCTCTCAGTCTGCCAGCTTCCCTTCAGTTATACCCACCTGCCTCTGCCTATTAGATACAAAACTCATCAGAGAAGGAAACTTATCTTACTCCTCTGTATACACCAACTGGCAGGCAGAGCAAGGGACATTTAGCCTTAAATCTATACATGTTTTGTTACATGAAGACACAACAGCATGCCATCCTATTTTCTCAAGGGGAAATATATAATTAAAAAACTTTTTTTAACCAAATCATTTACATTTAAAATAATGTAAATTTTCACAAGAATGGCTACTGTTAAAAGGAAAATTCCTAGAAGTCGTAATACCATTATTAGAAATCCAATGTGCTTTATATAAAGTCTTTATCAAATTGACCCCTTACTTGGTCTGATCCCCCTAAGAATTTATAAACTTAATGTATTTCATTAGTAACAATATGCCAATTGGTCTTCCTAGCTGCCTACAAGCATTACTGGATTCAAAATACAAATAAGTGCTGTAAAGTATATGGTAATGGGGAATTATAAAAGAAAGTAAATGCAACAGGGCACCGAGTGGGAATTTTTTGTTGCCCTGAAACTGTCAAGAGGATCCAAAGTTTAGGGAGAGAGACCAGTGTTAAAAACCCCGTATTTTAAAAAGAACCTTTTTAAAGAACTGAGGCCAGATAACTCCAAGAGGGTTTAATGTGAGGAAGACCTAGACCTATGCTATATACTCACCACCTCTATTCCCAACATACATAAAAGGAAAACTAGGAGAGCACATCAAGAGCCCTAAGGAATAGGGCCTCACTGGTGGCACAGCGGTTAAGCGCTGCGCTGTGGAGCTGTCGGCAGCGGCGATGCGAGTTCCAGCCGGCCGGGGAGAATCCCACATGGTGCGGCAGACCTCTCCTGCCTTGCCTGCTGCTCCCCTCAGCAGTGTATTTCTGATCTGCCTGTTCTGCTCCCCGCTCTGTCTCTGGTGGACCCTCTTGCCACCCCACACCTCTGGCCTGTACCCCAGCTTGTATGTATAAATAAATAAATCTTTAAAAAAAAAAAAAAGAGTCCTTAGGAATATAGTACCATGTTTGCAATGGCAGGATATTTGCTTACTCTTTCTTTGTCCCAAACTCCAAAGATAATGGGTGGGCAGGGAAGGCTCTCAGAGAAATCACTCTGTCATATTTAGGGGTACCTGAGTAAAGGGAGATGGACATTTCATTTCCTAGTAGAATGTCAGATGTGTTGCAAAAAAATCTATGTATGATCAAGGTGAGGGAATTGATGGAAGAACCTAACATGTCATATGTAGGACTGGGAGCATGTTGTCATTAAATGGCATATCGGTTCCCAAGGAGGCAGGCTGGAGCACAGTAAAAAGGGACCTAGTTCTCTGTGGCCATTGCGGGTAAGGCAGAGGACCATGGCAGATACCATGGCTCCTTAAGAAAATGCAGAAGATACAAGTTTGGGGACAGTCCATCTTAGGAGAGGGTTTGGGACATGAATAGCTGACAGAGCCCAGGGAAACACATCTACTCAGTGATGGAGAGAGCTGGAGGCTAAACTCACCACCAAAAAACACACATACCATCTGTGCAGAGACTACCATAACAACAGAGGCCACTAATAGTACAGGGAATTAAATTAAACCAGGATTAAGGATACATATCCCCATCCATCTATTGCTGACAGCTAGTTATATGTCTCACCTACACCACTCTCCTACCCCCACTATCAAGGAGTTATACCAAGAGGAAGAAGGAGGCAGTCACCACCCTCCCACTTACACTTTACACTTTACCCCTTACACTTTACCCCCTACCTCAAGGTGCTAGGATAGAAAGAAAAGTCAAGAAGTAGATGAAGCCCTCGCCACTCATTTCAGATTCCTCAAGACACAGATCTGATCTGTGATAGGAACAGGATATAGTTTTAAAATGAATTTGAGGTCAGAGTTTTAAATTAGACTAAGTTTCAATAACTAAAAGTAATCAGAGACCTATATAAGATGCCATTAAGAGAACAACCATTAAGCATGGAGGGAAGATTTGATAGAGCAGTTAAAAGAAGTGATTAGCTAAAAAAGCAAACTGGGTATTTGTACTTCCATTAGAGTCTCCCAGAAAGCTTTGTGATGTAAGGTAGATCCATTTGGAAAGTTAACTGATAATAGAAATGCTATAGGATTAGGACATTTAATCATGGAGTATACAACTTGGCAGGGGCTTTAGAATTTATCAAATCAAACCTGCAAATTTTACAAATCAGAAACTGAGGCTGCCCTAAAAAGAACTTTAAGATCACAAGACAGACAGAACAAGAGTTCAAATTTCTCAATTCTCACTTATATTTTCTTTTTCTTAAACTACATTACATCCAAAAGGGTGATACAATGAAAATGGTCTTGGAAAGATTATTCTAAGAGTACTTAAGGTCTGACTAGTAAAGGAGCAACTGTAGGCAGGAAGACCAGGGCACAGCAGTAATCAAGGCTGTAACTGAGGACAATTAGGCCATTCTCAGATGATTGAGACTGGATTACAAGAGCCATTAGACAAACCATTCCAACATCAATGACTCATTCTGTGGTACCGAGTTGTTAACTGGCAAACAAGAGATAAACATAAAACTTACCTTATTACATTATCTGATGTTAACAGTATGATACGGGGATCCAGCATTTCACTTGGATACCAGGCAGCATGCTTCAGAGTCAGAGAGGTAGAACTGGTGAAAACTCTCTCAGCAATTGGAGTGGTACTAAAATAAAGACAATAATTTTTCAAAACATATTGTGTAGAATTTGGATGAAAACCTTTGAAAGGAAAATCTATTTTAACACCCTGTTTTCCTGTCCTTCAAATTTCTTCAAAGCATCTAGTCAGTGAATACCAAAGATCAAAATAAAAATATTTTCTGGGCCTCCCTGGTGGTGCAGTGGTTAAGCGCTGCGCTGTGGAGCTGTCGGCAGCGGCAACGCGAGTTCGATGCCCGGCCGGGGAGAATCCCACATGGCGAGGCAGACCTCTCCTGCCTCGCCCACTGCTCCCCTCAGCAGTGTATTTCTGATCTGCCTGTTCTGCTAACCGCTCCGTCTCTGGTGAGCCCTCTCGCCGCCCCACATCTCTGGCCTGTGCCCCAGCTTGTATGTATAAATAAAAAAATAAAACTTTGTTAAGTTCTGGCTCATAAATAACTGCTTTATTTCTACCTACTTGACAAAATGGCCTGACTTGCAATGTGATCACTCAGGATAAATATTGTAAGTATTAAGAGGCCACTTTTCTTCTGTTATATATTAAGTACATTATAGAATCTATTAGGTCACTTGTGACCTAATCACAAAACCATCTGGAGTAATCTAATGTGCTAACAGAAGCACAGTAAACATACCTTAAGTACCAGAGATATGGAACAATTTCTGCATGTATTACAAATTAAACAGATAAACACTAAATGGAAACATAACTTACCTACAATTCACTGTTGATTTTCCACCTTCAAATTCAGAATTCTTCCCCCATCTTTTTGGTAATTCTAAAACCATTAGTCCTTTTATTCCTATAAGTGCTACATGATGTTGTGTTGGACTTAATAAGACTTGATAGATTTCAAACAAAGGTGGATTTATGCAGAGCAATCTCTGGAAATGAAAGCAAACTGGTCAAAATAGTCAATATTTTAATAAAAGTATATGTGGCAGTTGCTTAAAAAGTACAGTACTATTTTAGTTTTCTATAATTGTAGGATAATAGCTAATGAAATACTTCTAACCAATTAAATTAGAATGTTATGTAAAATACAACAGTTTTTCCTACCTTGATAACTAGATAGCATACATAATTTCCCTTTTAATGATTAATCTCCAGCTTACCATTTCAGTCTCAAGCCACCATTCCCCACTTGTAATTGATACTTAATTTGTAGTTCTAGGAAATAATTATGCTTTGTTATGCTTCTCTCTCTGCACAACTGTTTCTCTTCCTGCAATGTCCTCATTTTCCTTTTTTCCCTTGACTGACATATTCTTCGAGATTTACCTTCTATATACTTTTCTCCAGAAACTAACTCTGATTTTTGGCTAGAAATAAGTTCATATTTTCTATATCCCTTTAACACACCCTGGATAATACTATTATAGCTTTTATCACCTTGTAGTCTGTCTTTTTATTTGCTCATCTTACTCAAGTAACTATGAACTACTTGATATTTGTGTATCCTTAGCATAGTATATGATTTTCAATATGTGAATTCTCAAATTTACATATTCATATGTGATATTCATATAGACAAAGACGTCAGAAGCATTAATGAACGACAATTATTATGTTATTTAGAACTAGTACAAGGAGATATGGGCTTTAAGGACTTCTGCAGCAAAGAGAATGGTGCTTTACCTATGCAGATTTAATATGGAACACTGACATTTTTAGGTTTTGATAAGTTGTCTCAATATCAAATACACTTAAAAAAATTCGCTTCTACTGGCATTTCCTCTTTGTTCTCTCATAGCCATCTCAAATTCCCATTTTCTTTTCTTCCTACTTTCAATAACAAATCATGAGGCTGAAAATTACTGCTTACCCTTATGTACGGAGAATAACCTTAAGGCAAAATCCTTTTAGAAAAGATTACTCTGAATATAATGAAAGTTATACTATTTGTTACTAACATCTCTAAGTTTGTTTTTTATTTGTTCTTTAGCTGCCCTTAATCAAATCATTTTTTAACCGGTGAGTTGGTCTTTCTTGCCTTCTCAACCCACATCTTTCTGCCCTAATCAAATAATTATTTTCCTCTGGTGAGTGGTTCTTTCCTATCTTCTCAACCCACATCTTTCTGCTTGATTTGGACAGCCTATCTCAAATCAAACAGAGGCCACTTTTCTTCTGTTACATATTAAGTACATTATAGAATCTATTAGGTCACTTGTGATAATCACAATATTTAGATGTGGCTTTGTTTTGAAAGTCATTGCTCTGTTAACACTAAAGCTTTGTTGTGTATTAGAGATTCTGGAAAATTAATGGTCATTTGGAGAGTCACTAATTTTTACTGAGCGCTTATACATTCCAGGTTCTCTGTGAAGTTTGGCGATAACAAAATTAAGTAAGCAGATAGAGTAACTACTTTGGAGCTTACAGTCTATAAAAGCACGTAGACAATAAATAATTCAGTCAAAACTGGGTCAAATGCTGCACAGTTCTATGGTGCTCTTGCTGTGCACCTGAAAACTACTCTTGTAAACGAAATTTTACAACAAGTAAAACCAGATTTTTTGACCAATAATCTAAACTGCAGAAACATGCTGGCATCTGTTAATCACTTGTCAACAGGAATCAGGTAATGGCATACGCAGACTTAGCACGGGTGCCAAACTTTATTTTCAATCTTTAAAGAGAATCAATTTACTATAAACAGTCCCATAAAGCAATGATTGGTCATAGTTAAGTCCAGAATACTTAATTTGACCCAGTTTCGAAGGCTGTTGGATTATCAAAAACAAAAATCTCTACCAATTCTGGGAATAATTTTCTAAAAGGGAAAAGAATTCACAAGGGATTCCCCTTCCATGTCGAACACTAAAGTGCTTTAAGTCTATTACCTGACTTGGTGCTCACAATAAACCTCAGAGCGTTAGGGTTATCATTATTTCATAGGTCACTCACGACAATTACTGAAAATAACAACTCCACCGATACACTGTCCCCTCCCTGCTGTCTTTCTTCAGAGTATTCGCGTTACTGGTATTTTATTGATTGGTCCTTCCCTTCCTCCAGGTCCCAAGAACCTCAGCATCCTGAGAGCATGAGCTCCTATAACAGCGGGACACTGTGTCGCGAGTAGAGACATTTGACCAAGTAATGAAACTGGAAAGAGGCTTCCAGAGGTTACGTGGCCATGCTAGAGCGTAATGAAAACAGACTTTCCCACTTGCGTGGGCCTGGATGCACACCTACCAGAAGACGAAAGATAGGATGGGAAGGGAATAAAACTCGCTGGGATCCCAGGTGAGGGTCATTTCCAAGACCAGCATGACCGTACCTGGTACTGGGAGTGGGAAGGTTCTTCGCCGCCGCCGCTGAGGCCCCGAAGGCGAACGACTAAGAAGGAGCTGCCTTCTCCGTCCCACAGAAAGAGCTCTCCACCAAGGCCTAGCACCAGGTTTCTCGTCAGCAACTGCGGCGGCGGCGGCGGCGACGAAGGCAGTGAAGAAGAAACAGGTTTCTCAGTCTCCGCTGGGCTCTGGTTTTTCAAACCTTCTTGAAGCTGCGTGAACACTTTATGTTTAGGAAGCCAGGTCTGCCACTGCTCCCCGTCACCAGCGAGTCCCTCGGCCGCCGCCATCTTGGCTCAACTGTTCTTCGTACTCCAGTTGCTCTGCCCGCCCCTGAGCGCAGCCAATCCGCGCCAGCCGCCCACTGCCTCGGCCAACCATCAAGCAGACATCCCGGAAGCACGAGGCTAGAGTTAGAGGCGGGGCGAAGACAAAGCCAGCCCATCAGGAAGGGAAGGCCAGAGGAAAGCCAGTCGCCAGTTAATTATTTTTTCAGAAGCCAAAGGGGGGGGGGGCGAGACAAAAGAGCCGGCAGGGCGCGGATTGTTTAGAGAGTTTTGGTGCTGCCCAGAGTATAGTTCTTGGAGGAGAGTCCAAAACTTGTGTGGCTAATTACCTATTGGGGCCGCCACCTGGGTGAACTCAGACGTAGAAAACCTCCCTCAGGACTTACCTCGCTCAGTAATAATAAACAAGCCTTTCTCAATCCGCGTTGAATTAACTTCACAAATGTTACTACTGCACTCACCGGTGCGTTGCCCAAATCCGCCTCCGCTGGTAAAGACAACACTTCCCAGAATTCCCTGCAATCGAGGTCGCTCAGCACCCAGAAACTACAACTCCCAGGGTTCTGCGCGCCCCAAGGAGGCGGGGCTCTCTGGCGCAACTCCCGCGAAAAGGAGATGGCAGAGCCCTCAAGTTCTCCGCATCGCTTGCTGTACAAGCAGGTGGGCTCGCCACCTTGGAAAGAGGCTTTCAGACAGGTAAGTGTGAGGTTTAGGAAACCTTGCCTGGGCTGTTGTTACTTCCCTAGTTCGTCCATGGAACTACTCTCCCCCATGTCTTTCCCTCAGCCCTGCCGGGGAATGCAGGTGTTGGGAGCGCTTGGCCCAGGAAAGAGGATCTGGAATCCAGGCCTCACTTTGGGCCTTGGCCACCGCCCTGCCACCCCTCTTTCCCCCAGATCCCACCTGCCGGAGTTTCTGGATCCCTGGATTAACCCGGGCCGTCCCGTTCCAGCAAACTCTATTTTGAGTATGGGTTTGTTTTAAATGTGAGTGTGCTCATAATCGCCCGTCTGCACCTCTACAACAGCACCAGCAGTTGTTAGGAAGGTGGGCACAGAGCGCAGCACTCCGGATGCCTACCTCATGAGAGAAAGAAATTATTCATAGTCCTGGGGGAGAAGCCTCGGTTACTAAGTCTTAGTGGAGCTATGCTCTTCAGTTCTAACCTATTCTGAAATCAGTGTGGTGCCTCAGCAATAGTGTCTACCTCACTAGGAGTCCTTGAAGTAGTGGGTATGTCCCAGGAAAATAACTCTAGAAATGACTGTTTAAAGCAGAGTTTCTCAATCATGGCTACTGATATTTTGAGGGAGACAATTCTCTATTGTTGGGGGCTTGTTCTGTGCATTGTAGAATGTTTAGGAACGTCCTTGATCTGTATCCACTAGAAATCCTGCAACTAAAGTTGTAATAACCAACCAGGTATTATCAACTGTTCCTTGGGGGACAAAATCACCCCGAGTTGAAGACCATTGTTGTACTGGGAAGCAACTACTGTAGCTATATCTAGAGCACCAAGTATTTAGAAGCAACCTTAATGTCCCATAATAGCACAGTGGATGTTGGGCTATTACCACTCAGCCTTTAACCCTTTGCACTTCGCTGTCCCCTCTCAGGGGACATCAGAATTCTAGCATATCACTCGGATGTCCCCTCTCAGGGGACATTGCATTAAAGGGCGATTTTCCTGTATCGAGAACGCATCCATCACATCTTCTGCAGACAATAGATTAAACAATGAACTACATATTCCCGATGTGGGACAAAGAAAACGGGACTGCATTGTGTGTTCTAACAGGAAAACACCTGGTGGCAGGCGTCAAACCACTTATTACTGTCAAACATGCACTAATCAGCCTGCGATGCATATTGGGGAGTGTTACAAAACTTATCATACTGTACAAAATTATAAACAATAAAATATTGGTTTTTTTGCAAATACACATTCCTCGATGTCACCCAATTCATATAAGTCCAATATCATTATAGTGCGTTACTTGGTTCCAAAATTATACTAAATAATACGAGGGTCTGTAAATGCATGTTTCCGCCGCAAAGTAGCGTCGAGTAGCTGGTAGCCAATGTCCAGAATGGTTCGGAGTGCAAAGGGTTAAGGAAGTTGGCATTGAAGGTAGAATGTGAAATATGGTGATTTGGAAATACATGAAACCGTAATTTCACTTCCGTACATGTAAATAAGGACTGGTGAGGAGTATTAAAAAGATAGCCACAGTTAAGATTGTAGTTGAAATTTTATTTATAAATTTCCTTTAATGTTTTAACAGCTAACATAAGGTTTTTTTTTTTTTAATGGAATTGCCTTTTCTTAAAAAAATAAAAGCAAAAAACTGTCTTTCTCCTTTTTCCAAGGGATGCCTGGAGAGAATGAGAAACAGCCGGGACAGGGTCCTGAACAGATACCGCCAGACTGGAAGCAACGTGCCAGGGAGAATGCAGAAAACCCTTCTTGTGCAGGAGGTGATGGAAGAAGAGTGGAATGCTCTGCAGTCCATGGAATGCTGTCCAGAGGCCTTGACTCAGGTCAGGCGTTAATATGTGTTTTCAGGGAGGGTGCCAGAGCACCAAGAATGCCTGCTGTTTCTATACCTACTTACCCAAGTCTTCTAACCCCATCTACCCTCTAGCCTCCAGTCAGAAGTCTGTCTTTAACCCAGGTTCTTCTACTTTTAATATTAGATTCTTCTAGATTATTGATTCCTAAATACCAGACTGGTGACCTGCTGTGTCATAATCACTTATGAAATTAAAAAGAAAGAGATTTTATTAGTTGGCTCAATCCTTGGAAATTTTGATTCAGTAGGCAAAAGCTAGATCTCCAGAAACTTTTTTTGTAGATATTTTTTATTGAATTAATATTGGTTTATACCATTGTTGGCATTATAGATATGTAGGATCCCCCTCTTCAAGTGTTGCTGTAGTGTGTGCACCACCAAAGACCCATAGTCCACCACCATATACTCTTGTGCACTTCCCCTTTGTTCTCACCCCTCTTCTCTCCTTCCCTCTCCCTGGAACTTTATTTAAAAAGGTCTCCAGAAATTTTCTGATTCTAATCTCAACCAGAGTTGGCAGCTGGGTGTGGATAGGAAACATTTGCCATGTATCAGAAAGAGCACGGAATTGGAAGTCAGGGTTCTGGAATTCTGATCCTGGTTTTCTGTTGTCTTTTAACTCTATTCTGCCTCTTTGAGCTTTAGTTTTCACATCTGTAAAATCAAGGAGATACTATTATTAGTGTTGTGAGGACTATGTAAGAAAACATGTGGGAGCTGCTTTGAAAAGACCAAGGCTGTCTGTACTGATGCTGTATTTGATGCTTTCTACGTACCCTGTGGTATGTCAAATGTTGTGTTATGTAGTCACAAATAGTGATCACAATAACACTCTTGGGTAGGTTTTGTTCCTGCTTTACAGAGGCCCAAACTAAGGTTTGTAGAAGTTAGGAATTTTCCAGTGGGCACATAGTTTTGATAGAATCATATACTTAGAATATTTCTCCAAACTATGGTACCATTATTTTATTACTGGGTAGTTTAGTCATTTGTCTATGACTTCTCAGCATAACCATATTACCCATTGTCTGTGTAATTTGGACTGATTTCCTCAGGTAAACCTGGGTTCCAGGTATGAATTATTGTGGGACTTGTCAGCCAACTATAACTTCAAACCTCTGATGACTGCACTTCCCTCTTGTAGTTGGAGGAACCAATGGACCTGGCTGTGTTGGAAGAAATTCAACAGGAGCTGATTGACCAAGGTGACCCTTGGGAGTAGTCCTTAGCCGATATTTACTCTAATGCTGACCTTTTTTTCTAAGCAGGCTTAGTTCTTAGCTCCCCTTTTTCTCTAGCCATCTTTCTGCTGCCTTAGTTCTTATCATCTGTAAAATAGAAACAATAGATCTACCCTTTAAGTTTGTTTGTAGGGTTAAACGATATATGAAGACAACTTAGAACAATGCCTGGCATAAAAAAAACTTTCAATAAACAATAGTTGCTATCATGGAAATACAAAAGCCAGACTGCTAAGATTCACTTCTTAGCTTTACTAGTTTAATTTATACGACTCTGGGTAAAATAGATAATCTCCTTCTGTCTCAGTTTCTTTACCTTTACCATAAGAGTAATCATAGTGGGGCCTCCCTGGTGGTGCAACGGGTTAAGCACAGCACTATGAAGCTATCCAGAGCCACTGCAGCACAAGTTTGATACCCGGCCAGGGAGATTCCCACATGGTGCAGCAGACCTCTCCTGCCTTGCCCACTGCTCCCCTCAGATCTGCCTGTTCTGCTCCTCACTCTGTCTCTGGTGAATCCCCTCACCATTCCACACCTCTGGCCTACACCCCAGCTTGTATGCATAAATAAATAAATCTTTAAAAAAAAAGAACAATCATAGTGAAGATATTAATATACATAAAGGATGAACATTTGACACATAGTAAGTGCCATGCAAGTGTTAGTTGTAATGATTGGTGTTATTGACTCCAATTAGATTGTAAATTCTTGAGTTTAGCTTTTTTTTTTTTTTAATTTGCTCTTCACCAGCTTATAGGTCTTACTAACAGGGATATATTTAACTAATATGAAGTAATAAGGATTTCTTGTGTTCTGCTATACTCAGTTATAAGAACACTGAAGCAGAGGCTGGCAAACTTTCCTGTGAAGGGCCAGATAGTGAATATTTTAGGATCCATACCATCTCTGTTGCAACTACTCAACTCTGTTGTTGTAGTGTAAAAACAGCCACAGACAATACATAGACCAATCAGCATGGCTATATTCCAATATATACTTATTTACAGGAACAGAAGGTGGGCTGGGAATAGCCTGTAGGTTATGGTTTGCTGATCCCTCCTCTAACCAGAGCCTGGACTGTGTGCATGAAGAGCAGGGACCAGTCTTTTTTTACTTTTGTATCCCTTACCTACCACTTACTAGGTATTCATCATGTTTTCTGAGTGAACATACAGGTCCTGAACAATGTAGACTTTGAGTACATGGGTATACTCAAATGGGTCTGTATGGGGAACAGCTCACTTCAGTGACTGAGCAGGGTAGGCCTCATAGCAGAAGTTAAGTGTTCTTTTTCAGCTAGCCCTGAAACCCCAGCACTCTCTATTTCTCCTCCTATGGCTTTCCAAGATGTGGGGTGGGTATCCAACAAGATGAAGCTAGCCTGATGGAGCAGTAAATATCTAATGATTAGAGCATAATTTTACCCTAATTTTTCTCTTGTGTGAAGGAAGCCTTTGGAGGTGAAGCTTAGCATTAAAGGCACGGCAGTCTGAATGAAGCCTGGTAAAGTACTCCAGCTGTCCTTTGTCTTGCAGAACAGTCCATCATCAGTGAGTATGAGAAGAGCTTGCAGTTTGATGAAAAGTGTTTCAACATCATGCTGGCTGAATGGGAAGCAAACTCCCTCATCTGTCCTGTCTGTACAAAGTAAGAGTTTTCAAAACCTTTTTAGCATTATTCCCCCCCCCCACTCCAAAGTGAATGGGATTTCCCCCCACATTTATTGCCTGGAAAGGTTTGGAGCTCCAGGTATGCAGGGCATGATGCTCTGGGATTCCAATTCTGCTTCTAGGTACAACCTGAGAATAGCAAGTGGTGTGGTCATGTGTCAGTGTGGCCTGTACATCCCCTCGCATGTAAGTGTTCCACACAGACTCTGTGTCACCTCTTCCCACAAACACCTACTTTCTTAACCTTCAGTGGTGTGCTGGAGCCAATTGTGTAATCTCTTCCTAGCTTTGTGTAAGGTTCCCACTGGTGGCTTGAAATCGGCCATGGTGAGAATATAAACAACATGGCAGTTGGCAAGCACTACAAATCAGTTGTAATTCCTTGCCCGCCCCCTTTCTCCCAGAGCCATTTGTCAAACACTTGTTAATGTAGCATTGCTTAATATCTTCAAAGGGAGCTCAGTGTAGAATTGGAAACACTTATTTCTGATTTTCCATAAAAATTTTCCCTATATGAAGACATGCCAGTATTCAGAATTTCAACTTCAGCTGAATACACAAGGAGACTTCTTACCTGACATGATGGGGAGTGGAAGTTTGCCAGTTGGTTAGTGGCAAATTATAAAAAATGAAACATAGTAAGTTTCAAACATATACATTTATTTGCCAATCTTTTAATGGTGCTCTGCTAATTGGAGACCTGAGTGTGTTTTTATTTATTTATTTACTTATTTTTTCTTTACAGAAACCATTCTAGTATTGCAGCAGCTAGAGCTGCCAGTTCTGTTTCTGTAAAAGTGCATCAAGACGCTGGGTCCATACCTTTTGGCTTTTTCCTCCCCACCTTTTACCTAATCCAACAGCCTTTTTTTTTTTTTAAGCAACCCAACTTTTAGAGTATTTCCTAAGCATTCCATTTATCATAAAAATAATCTTTTATTCTCATTGGTTTCCATATTATGTAATTAAATTACATTAGCAAATTCAATGACCACAAACAGATCTGGGACCAAACAGTGCTGGTTCTTGGTAAGGATACACTCTGCCCATGGAGGCTAGAGGGTGACCTACTAGCTCTGGGTGTTTCCGGTGTGATGAGTGAGTCGGTGCTTTGTGGCAGGACTGGAGAGTGTTGATTAATCAGAAGAGGCAGTTACATGGAGCTCATCTTCTCAGCACAATGAGGTCCAAAGAATCGAGCCATCACAGAGTTAGCCAGTTACACGGGGTTATTGGTTGGCATTAGGAATCAGAATTTTCAGCCTATTGAATGTGAGGTAACCAAGATTAGGTCATAGTTTAACTTTCTTATTTTTCAGTCTCCAGAGTTGACAGAACAGGAACTTCGTGCCTGTTTAGAGGACAGTGTGAATGAGCACAGTGCACACTGTCCCCACACACCTGAGTTTTCAGTCACTGAAGGGACAGAAGAGAAGGCCAGTCTTCTCATGAGCTGTCTGGTAAGCCTCCCGGGGGCCCTATGGTGTGAATGGTTCAGTGGTTGGTTTTAGTCCCACCTTGGTAGAAATGATAGCTTAGAAACAGGGAAATGTTTAAAAATACAATTTAGTCTCTGATCATCTAGAACTGCTTGCAGATTCTTGAATATGCAAGTGCTCTCAGACCTCCATGCAATTCAGTCTGGAGTGCCTTGGGCTTTTCCCACTCAACTCAAGGATCATTTGTACAAATGTTGGGTATACAATATACCAGATAATCAAATCTGCCCCTCACGTAGAATGGCCCAGGCTCTCCTTGGGTTTCCTCTGTGCCCTGTTCCTATAACATTGCTCAGTTGGTGTCTTTGTCTGTGAGGGCAAGAGCCATATCTTTATCTTTACTCCTAACCCTTGACACGTAGGTAGGTGCCGAACACTTGTAGAAATGAGTTAAGGTAGATAGGGGAGTTGAAGGCTCACAGGTCAGAGGGCCTTAGCTTCTGCCTTCTGTGAGATGAACAGGTGAGGCGTCTGCCGTGTAGTGGAGCAGACCTGGAGTGCAGAGCTCCTTGAGTGTGAAAGTTGCAGGCCGAGTGCTGGGGGGAAAGGGGAAGGCAATTGAAGAGGAAGCCAAGGCTTACCTAGGTGCCGAGTGTGCAGCTGCAGCCACAGCATAGTTGTCATTAACCCCAGTTGTCCTCTCACCTGACCAGCAGCACACAGGAGCTCAGATCACAGCAGCAGTGAAGCCAATTAGAGGGTGAGATTTGGAAGGAGAGCGCCTCCAGCAGCTGGAGGACAGTCGATGAGTGCTGGCTCCACAGGGGGCAGGGAGACTGTTACTGGGTATGTGTGTGGAGGGTTCATCCTGTGAAAGATGAGAAATGAGAGGACAAAGTTGTATTCATTAGGCTATCCCAGAGTCCAGCATTATGAAAGGTAGTTTATTTGAAATGCTGTCGAGTCCCAGTGTGCCAGTCAAGTTCTGGTTTCACTTAAGGGAACTCAAGGACCCATGGGTTCAAGGTCCAGTGTGATGGCTGTAGGGTGATTCAGGACGAGGTAGAAGATAGGTGTGCTAAAGATGGTAATATGTATTCCACAAGGATTTGGAATATCTGATATGAGAGGGACAGTGGTTTAAGGATGAGCATGGGAACGGAATGTGCTAGGCCACCAGAAAGCCACAAATGTTACAAATGGCAGCGTAATAAGTAACCAAGACAATTAATTTTAAGTAACTACAACCAAGTAATTCAACCAAGTAATTGAAGACAGCATTCTTTATCACAGTGGTAGGACTGAGCTGTCAAGAAATCAGGAACCAGCTTTTATATTCAGGTGCTTATGGAGGGCCAAGGTATGTTAGAAATAATGGGGCCTCCAAGTTCTAATTTTGCCTGTAGTAGGCAAACTTGGTTTATACCTCCTTGTGACATATTCCTTTTTCAATCTTGCTCTAAGTAGAAGGAATCTCACCTCCCTTCTGGGCTTTAAGAGCTCCCAGCTGTCAAAAGTTTGAATTATCTTTCTGGTCACCAGTTTCCTGAATGGGAGGGCACGTGATTAGTTCATCTTTACGATTTGATTTGGAGACTGCTGCCCATGATTTCAGAGGCAGTAGTTCTGCAGCTGCAGGGCAGGTTCAGTGAAGCCCAAGAGCAGGGTATGTCCGTGGCCTCTTTGATACAGCTCAGTTATCCTCTAATTGTAACCAAATGCCTCGGCATCATCTCAACTGTAGGGATTCCAATTGTATCTTAAATACCATTACTGGTTACAACTTTTTTTTTAAGATTTATTTATTCATACAAGCTGGGGTGTAGGCCAGAGGTGTGGGGTGGTGAGAGGATTCACCAGAGACAGAGTGGGGAGCAGAACAGGCAGATCAACTGAAGTACACTGCTGAGGGGAGCAGCGGGCGAGGCAGGAGAGGTCTGCCTCGCCATGTGATAATCTCCCTGGCTGGGTATTGAACTCGTGCTGCAGTGACTCTGCATAGTTTCATAGTGCTGTGCTTAACCCGTTGTGCTACCAGGGAAGCCCCTGGTTACAACTTTTAACCATATATTGAGGGGCCTCCCTGGTGGCCTAGGGGTTAAGTCTCAGCCCTGCCACCCTATCACCCCTGGAGCCTGTGTTTGATCCCTGGCCAGGGAGCTGACCCGTATGGCACAGACCTCTCCTGTCTCGCCTGCTGTTACCCTCAGCAGTGTACTTCAGTAGATCTGCCTGTTCTGCTCCCCACTGTCTCTGGTGAATCCTCTCACTCCCCACATCTCTGGCCTACACCCCAGTTCTTCTATGCATAGTAAATCTTTAACCATATGTTGAGCTAACGTTCACAAAGGCATACTAAAACTTAAGCTGACTTCTTTCTATTTAAATCCAGGCTTGTGATACTTGGGCTCTGATCCTCTAGCACCGAGCTCTGACTCATCGTTCTGCTGGGTTGGAAACAACTGGTTCCATCTGAGAAGGGGCCTTGTAAATACAAACCTTTAATTTATAACTTATTTTGTATTAAAACTTCTCACATGTCTCTGCTTTTGGTGGTTTGTTATGCAGATGAGCGAAAAGAAATAGAAAAGACAAATCACCTAGGAGGAGATAAACCAATTTTATTTTATTGTCCATCATTGTTATACAAAAATCTAGAAATAATAGATTTGTAGAGAAGAAACAAATAAGAGCTCAACAGAAATAATTTATATTTGAATTACTTTCCATGATACTAGGATGAAAACCATTTCAAAGTACACCTGTCTGGCTTCAGAGTAGATACTGTTCACTGGCCAAAGCGTGCCATAAAATTAGTATCTCCTCTATTGGCTCTTGACAAAACCTTTGAGGTCTTCAAGGAAAGAAATGTACTCCTGGTGCTCAAGGGCCGTGCTGAGCTCCACCAACTCATCTGCGAAAGTGTTGTCCACCCCGCGGTCCGCAAGGAAATCCATTAGGTGGTCATATAGAGCCTAAGGAGAGAAATGATGCTGACTAGTTTAAGAGAAAAAGTAACACATTCTGTATACATTACACAATATATTCTGTATACATGTAAAAGTAATTACATTCTGTAATACATTAAGATGCTGCTTTGTCTCCTTCTGGGCCAGGCCCAGGAACACCCCCACCTTATCAAGCACTCACCCAGTCAAGGGAATCTGTGTTGAGTGTGTAATTCGTGTCCTTCCATTCCGACTCGCCGGAGGACTGAAAGCTCACTTCCCTGATGGAGAAAATGTCACTCTCCTCCTCTTCTTCTTGTCCAACCTAATAGTATTTGGGGAAACAGAAAGGTTTTCCATGACAACACAGATTCATGCAACAAAGGAACTACTACTTAGAGGTCGAAACTCATTACATTTTAACCTAGTTCCCTCACCCCTCACCTGTTCTTCTGCTTTACTGGTCTGAGTCAGAAAATGTCAGTATCTGCTAAAAGGGACCAGAAAGGTTGCAGGAAGGATTCCTTTTCCCCAGGAATTCAAGGGGCTAGCATGCCCCACTGCCTACATACCTCATCCTCTGGGTAGTGACAGTCTAGCACAAGGGCCTTCTTGCCATCTTTCTTTATAACTTCAACCACGAAGTTCGGAGTAGATGTTAATTCAGGCTGGGGAAGTAAGAGTGAGTCAGTATAGGCTACTGTCCACAGGGGTCTCAAACAGTTCAGGGGGTCTGATGACCACCACTATTAGGATATTTAGTTATTTAACAAAGTCTTATGCTATAGTGCTCCCAAATAAGCAGTCCAGACTCTCTCACACACAGTATAACAGCTTATTCAGAACTCCTTGATGATTCACTCTAGAGTTATAGATGGTTTTTGGAGGCAGAATGTCATACATTTAGTATATTGTTTCACTTCTGGTGCACCTCCCAAGTTGTAAGAGCATACTAGGTTTGAATTAAGCCCAGTATGTGCCAATTAACTGAGCTCCAGATCGGTTCTTCATTCTGGTCTGTTATTCTTTCTACACACTGAGTGGATTTAACCAAAATCTCCTCTTTCCAGCTGTTTTAGAAATCTCCCTTTATTGTGGTTCAGCATCAAAGGCAGTGCTTCTGGCTAACTGGCCATCCTAATGGCTGAATAACACCCTTAGATGGTGAGCTGGTCAATGTCAGGGAGAGCCTAGTCAGCGTGGCTGAGCCCGAAGCACACCAAGAAGCTGCGCTCAGTGGTAGTTATGAGAATACCAATGCCTGCTTACTCAGTCTAGGGATCTGGTGGCCCTGATGCCTGCTGGTTTCTAGACCTGGCACAGTACTTCCTAAAATACCTGCAGACCACGTTCAGTCAAGATGGCCTACAACCTAAAAAAAGATCTCTCCTTGCCCAAATCACTGCTGTTAAAAAAAAAAATGTTCTTGCAACCTTGGTTAAGTGGCTTGTGTCTATTACCAGTCTGTGCATGTAAGGCCACCTACCACTTGGAAACACTCCAAACAGTAATCTCTAATATCAAACATCTTCCCATCAGGGGAAGGGGCAAGTCAGTTTCATTCCCTTCCATTAAGAGAACCCAGGCCAATATAAAGCCTATGCCTGTAGACAGCAATTTATTTAGTGCCAACAGTCCCGATGCTAAAGCTGGCCAGAAACGCTCTTCACAAGTAGAGTCTCAAGGATGGTTGTCCTTTGCCTGCTCTCTCGGAAGCATTACAGGAATGAAAAAGAAAAAAAGAAAGAAAATGCTCCTTCTCTAAGCCCCTGGAGTAAGCAGCCTCCCCCGTCTGAAGTAAAGGCTGGCTGCAGTGTTACAAGCTTACCTCCTGTTCTTCTACCTTCTGCCCTTGCGACTGCTCTTCCTCCCCATCAAAAGTTGGTGGGATGCTATTATTAATGTTGAAAGTGACAGTGATCCTAGAAAGACAAAAGGGAACAGTATAATTTTAACTGAGTAGTTAAATATGGAGGCCCGCTACAATTTAAAATGCTTGTTGAAACAATGTCTCTGTCCTAGCTGGCTGTACAGCGGAATTATTTACAGAAGCAAGAGTAGCCTGGCCCCAGGAAGGGAAGGCCTCACAAAGAACAATATGCTGCAGTACAGATTCACTCTTTATACAGAACTTGTGGGAAGTTTTAGAATCACAAAGTAGGCCAGAGACATTAACTATTTACAATATTAAGGTGCAAGAATCCTCACCTGACAAATCATATTCCAAAGTCTGAGTCAAAATTCCAGTGAGGTGAGATTTGGAACAAGCACTGCAGGGCTGCACAACTCTGAGCAGATACTAGGTGCGGGCAAATGCGCACTATAACTGCTGCCCCAGAGCTGTGTTAACTGGCTGCCTTGCCAGGAAGCCACTGTCCCATACAAACAATGGTGGTTTGAGGTTCAGGCACAGAATTTGTCTAATTTGCAATATTGCTGACAAAGCTGAGCTCCTGGACACAGAAATGCGGTTATGTTCATCATTTATAATGAACCAAAACTGGCTATGACTTATCTGAAGACAATGGTGTCATCAAAGTTACAGGATATACCACCGATCTACATGTGGGGAAAAAACACAACCCCAGGGCCTCCCTGGTGGCACAAGGGGTTAAGTCTCAGCACTATGAGGTTACTGGCAGCCACTGCAGCACAAGTTCGGTCCCCAGCCAGGGAGCTGACCCCACATGGCACAGCAGACCTTGCCTGTCTTCCCCACTGCTCCCCTCAGTAGTGTATTTCAATCAATTTGCCTGTTCTGCTCCCCACTCTGTCTCTGGTGAATCCCTTCAGCCCCGCCCCCCCATCCCTGCTCTTGTATGCATAAATAAAATCTTAAAAAAAACAACAACAAAACACTACCCCAAAACCATACTGTACCACTAAACAAAACAGAACCCCACTTCACAAAATGTACAAAAGTTTGCTCAAAATGGACCCTAGACTTAGAATAGCTAACTAGGCCCCAACTCCCCACCTTTCTAATGGTAGTCCTCTCCATACCGTAACCCCATCCTGTTACACATGAA
Source organism: Scalopus aquaticus (assembly GCA_004024925.1). NCBI lineage: Eukaryota > Metazoa > Chordata > Mammalia > Eulipotyphla > Talpidae > Scalopus > Scalopus aquaticus. Next base: position 110,434 of record PVIJ01003744.1, read on the forward strand.
TTACCTAGCTTGCCTGTTCACCTACCATAAACATCAGCAAGCAGAGCAGGGGGCTAGTTTTACTCCACCACAGAGCCTGGAGTGAGTCAGCATGTCAACCAGAGATCAAGCTGATCTGTCTACACTGAAAGGGTTTTAGGAAGGGCAAGGACTCCCTTCACCATTTATGGCTTACTGAATGAAGCCTCTTCAGGTTCAATAGGCTTTGGGATACAAACCTCTATGCTGATTCCTTACTAATTAAGGAATTACTGACACTGACTCTTTAGTAACCACCTTTCAGTCAAGCTGTGTCTAGAGCCTATGAAGTTATCCAAATGAATCCTGTCTCTTGGGAACCTGGTCAAAGCACCCACTGTAACACAAGGTTATTATGGGGATAACCCAGGGCAGGTCCTGCAGGGTCATAGCTTAATCCCCTGGTGTCCCCAAGGCCCCAGCCTAGAACTTACTTTTCTCCAGCAACTTTCCGTACTAATTTAGCTTCTGTCCCATTCACCTCCAGCTCCCAACCTCCAGACATCTTGGGGAGGGACTTGTGCTTCTGTATCTTCTTTTCCTCCTTAATTTCATCATTCAGGAATTCAACAAAAGCTTTGTCCCCTGCAATGAAAATCGAAGTGTTACAGAAAAAGAAAGGTCAATCAGTCTAAAACCTAAAAATGACCCACATACTGCAGCCAGAACTCTGCATTTGCACTGTTCCTACTAGCTATTCTGAGGACCGGACTTAGTTTCTTCATCAGTAAAAACACTGTAAAACTATCAGTGGGAAGGCGAGCTCATTCTGGAAAAGTGAGTTCCAACAAACAAACTCATCACCAACGTTCACTATAAAAGCAAAATATTCCCAGTTACCAAGTCTCATGCTTGTGAAAACACATAACCACACTACTTTTAACCATGACCTCAGCCTTCCCAAAGTTCTATTTTCCAGAGAATAAGGATAAAACGAGCCTCCAGGGTTTAACTATATTTCTCCCAAAATGAGACTCTCGGAGGGCAGGAGATGGAGAAGGAAATGTGCCAACACAAGGGCTTAACCCGCGGTTTGCCAATCAATGGGGAAAATCATAAAGTCCAGACATCAGGGGCTACTCTGGGTGGTCCTCTTCAGGTCTACAAGTCCTCGCCTCTGGGGTCCACTCACCTACCTAGGGATCCGCCCAGCTTCCCACCCCAAGGGCGCTACCCTCACCTTCCGTGTGTAGCGCGCCGCAGCCGCAGCCGCAGGCGCACGGGCCGCGAGGCTGCAGGAGGCCGGGCCGCCGCACAGACCCCGCGCGCACGCTGAGCAGCCCGAAGGGCCGGGCGCACGGACGGGGCGCGGGCTGCAGCAGCTGCCGGAGTGGAGGGGAGGGCGCGGCGGCGCGAAGGCTGGCGACAGCGGAGCCCAGGGCTCGGGGCACGCAGCGAAGCAGAGGCAGCATCGCAGCAGCGGACACGTGCGGACGAAAAAGACGACTCGGGCCGAAACGCCCCCTGACCGAGCGTGCCCGCGGGAAGTCCCGCCCTCCCGGGAAGTGCTTCCGCCCGGTCGCTTTTTGGTCCGACGCTACTAGGGCGGGGCGCGCACTGCGCCCTCTGCTGGGAGCTCTGGGGCAACCTTCCGGGGACGTTATGAAACCCGATTAGCTCTTAGCCAAGTGGGCTTGAGTCTGTCGCGCAAGATTTTTGTTTTGTTTTAAATTTACCAGCATCAGTTCTCTCTAGTGCCAGCTTACATTCTCCAAATTCCTGTGTATTGTTCTCAAAGTTGCTTCTCTGACTTCGTGTAATGCACTCGCGCAGGCCCCAACTCCCAAAATACCAGCCGCCAAGGTCATGTGCATTGAGACCTCCCTAGAACCGTCTCTCTTCCAAGAAACAGATGGTATTGAGCGACCCAGCCCCTGTGCTTCATTCTTCTCTCAGCCGAAGCCTCTTGGCGCTGCAGATTTACCTGAGACAGCCTCCCTCTACGCACACCCTGAAGAGATTAATCCCGTTCACTTTCCCACCCTCCAGCCTTACCCTTGGTTTTGATGGGGCACCATTCTGCGACAATAAGTAGTGGATCACATCAGGTTTTGGTAGAGAATGAATGTTCTACCTTTCCAGGACACATGGGATATATAAGGTAACAAAAAAATCTTTCCAAATTATCAGTAGCAGTTAAGACTAATGCTATATACTAGGCAGCTGTGAATAAGGAAAGGGAGACCGGGGAAAGAAGCCACACGCATGTACAAGATTCATTTTTAATGGCTTTGATAGTCGTGTGCAAATCTGAGCATTATATATACATATATACAAGAGCTGATGTCTCCATAGAGCTATGTCTGTTTGAACAGACTAAAAATATAACCTGTATCAACTTGATCGTTGTTTTTCCTGCAAATTATGATATTCTGATCACACAAAATACATAATAAAGAAAATACATAATAAAGTCCTTGCTTCCCCATTAGCATAGTGTCTTCCTTATATGCTGGAGGCATATCCTCCATGCTTGTCTCAGTTCCCAGCGGTTCTTGATCACTTGCTTAACTATGTCAAAGATGTCATCACTTTTACTCAGAGCAAAGACACGTCTCCATCCTGGCATCTCTTTAAAAGCAGCAGAGCCACAGCATGAAGGGTTTTTCCCAAGGCTCAGGTAGAGGCAGTTCTCCCCTCATAATGAAATCTGATCGCGCTGGATCTTTCACCCTGTAATTACTAGAAGACAAACACCTGTGGCATGCTGTCGGCTTGGGGTGCTACTGACACGAAGCTGCTCATGGGAGCCAGTGATTCACCCAGATGTGAATTTCACAGGTTGGAAAAGAGGTGTCACACCATTAGAGGTTTTACCAATTGAAAAAGTTGCTCAAGATTACATTGCAACATCATCATGAAACACAACTTTCTTAAGAAAGTTTAAAGTGTACTATCCCCTGCAGCTCAAAATAAACAATTACTTCCTTGTAATAATATGTGGAGTCAGAATGGGGTGTCCAATCTGATTTAATCCCTGAGTAGCTATGCTAAAAATTAACTCTTTAAAAAGCCCAATAAAAAAACTAACATATTAAAACTCTACCAGTATGTTACAGTGATAAACACATTTCTGCACAGAAACATTAAAGCTAAGAAGTTACTTATATTAGAAATTATTTACCCCTACTCATGCTCAGAAAATACACATTTCCAGAAAATGTTCAGGTTCTTAAACTGGACATAAATTGCTCCCAGGTTAAGTTTTACTTGCCCCAGAAAAAGTCTCTAGATAGAGAACTTGCTGAAGAACATAAAATGCGGCCCTGCTCTCCATTTCTTGCCAGCATGATAATATTTTATTAAAAGTATAATATTTTCTTTTATCAATTCAGGTTAAACATCCTAGGCCTCCATTAAGTAAATGAAAAAAGTATACTTAAATTTTCTGAAAAACTTCAGAAAGTCAGCAATGGTAAAAACAATTTGAGGAAGAGCCAGGTGAAGTCTAACAATTTAATAAGATAGGGTACATAGTTGTTGTGCAACCACCCTAAACCCAGCAGGTTCAGCATCAGTCCAAGCAGACTTGCTCTGTTAGTCCTTGTCATATCCGCCGAAATTTACTGCACTCCGTCGCACTCCGCCACACACTGCCACGCCTACCACACCACCGCTGCTGCTCCTTCTGCTTATAAGCCCAGTCTCTGGCCCAGGTGCGCCCACTCACACAGGCCCACACCCTACTCCAGGTGCCCGCCATCAGGCATGCGCGTAGGCCTGCAGAGGTCCATCATTGAGGGGAGGGTGGAAAAACCTGACAATTTTCTTGTTACCCTACAATAGTATTTGTCTACTCCTCTTTGGCCTAATTTAACTATTTCTAACAAAATAAAGCACTTACCCTGAACACTGAGTAAAAGCTCAAAGGCTCAGGACACAGCCAGTGTTGGAAAGCCGGAGCCAAACTGGACATATAAAAACACAGACAGATGAGCCCTGGATTGGGGTGCTTCGGCTGGGAGAACTTACTGTCGTAGAGCGAAGAGAGCATCCACTGCCTTGAGAGTCTTTCAGGCAAGCTGGCCCCCTATTTATAAATTGCATGACTTATTTTGTAAGTAATGACCAAATATTGTACCCATATGTTTAGACCAATTAAGCACAATAAAAAGATCAAGTCGTGGCTTTTTTTAGGGCAGCAGATTCTCTGGAGGAAAGATTATGTACTTTTGATAATTAAATAGCTAAGAACCCTTTTTGTCTTTTTCCTTTTCAAAACAGGAGAACAGGAAGAGACTGCGGAGACACTCTAATTTTCTCTGACAAATGAAGAAACTGAGGGCTGCAGAGGGGTGACTAGCACAGTTAGTAGCAAAGTCAGGATATCCCCAAGTCCCTAAAAAGAAGGAAAAGAGATTATAGGAAAAAAATAAGTTGCAAGAATATAATCAACCATTTGTTGGAGAGAGGAGCCAAGACTGTCTGGGGCCTCAGACAGGAGCACCCTAAGCATTGGCCCTGTGAGGGAGGAATGGCTGGAAGGTAGCCTGAAGTCATTCCTGGGGCTAGAGAAGAACGGGTATGCTGGAGGCCATCACACCACAAGGTCAGTTTCCCATATCCAAGCTTCACCCAGGAAACTTACATGGCTCTTGAAAATTGCAAAAGGGGAATGTGCCACAGGGGCATTGAGGAAGAAGACATAGCCTGGTGGCCTCAGAGCTTCCTTTACTGGTGTCTGCTTGGAGGCAGCAAGACAGAGCTTCACACTCTGGGGAATGAGGCACAGGCGGGGCAGCCAGCCCCTGAGGTAAGAGACCACAACACCTCCCTACTGAGACTTCTACAGAAGTCAATTTTTTAATGTTTTCTATTTAAAAGCTTCACAGAGAGAGATTGAATTGATCAAGTACACATTCAACTTTTCTGACCTACTATGGTCCCTTTCAGAAAACCCCACTCAGTTACAAGATCTCTGGGGTTCTTTGGTGTACTGAATCACACCCCGTAGAAAGCAGCAGCATCCAGCACAGTGACTCAATTCATCCTGAGTTTATCGTGGGCAGGGCATAGCTCCGGGCACTTTCCATTCACATGACCTCAACCCTATATATTATTGTTATTATTATTATTATTATTGTTATTACCACTCCCATTTGGCAGGTGAGAAAAATGAGGCCCAGAAGTCAACTAAGTCACCCATCAAGAACCAAAAGCATAATGCTGAGTTTCCAAAGTATGAATGGTATGTACAAATCTACATAGTTAGTTCAGCCTTAAACAGAGGTGCTTTCAAGCTCCTCAAAGTCAGGCACATTCTGCTACATTAACTTGCCTCTTTTCTAAGTGCTGACCCAGAAGTCTGCTGTGAGGATGGCGGTGGTCCCAGCGTCCAGGCACCCATAGTTCTGGCAGGTCCTGGGCTGGCTCAGATTCTTGGGGTCCTCAGCTTCCTCCTAAAGTACTCAGGGGCAGCCTCATACAACCACTCAGCATCCACAACACAGAGGTCTCGCATGTAGCACTTGTTGGTGTAGAGCAGTTCCGTGTATACTACGCAGGCTGGCTTGCAGTGGAAGAGGACAGACGAGGGGTGGATGGCCACGGGCTGGTGGGTGTCCGTGGTGGCATAGGTGCCATCCAGCTGAAGCTCGGCAGTGCTCATGAAGAGGCTGTGAGCCAGGCAGCGACGGATATTCTCTGTGTCTCCTCGGGATGACATGATCGGCATTGACATCTGTTTCAGAAAGAAGTGAGGTATATAAAAGACCCTAAACATAAATACCACTCAGCACTACATAGTATTTGGAGCAACGGTACCTAAAATGTAGCCCGTACTACAAGCCCAGTAAAGTGGATGCTGACATTTGGAGGTGGCGACTTCAAATGCCTTAGGAATGGACATAAGCACAGCTGAAGGAGGACAATGGAAGGTAGGGAAAGAGCAGCATGGGGGAGTCAGGACTAGGTGGGAGATGATCCTATCAGTGCCAGCCCACTAACAGGTTAGGTGATCTGGCAAGGTTGGGTGACCCAGCATCCCACCTGTTCACTGAAATATCTACCACCCCAGAGAGGAAGGACTTTTCCTCCTACCTTTACTACAATATTATCCCCTTACTTCAAATCATCCCACACACTCCTGCCAAATAATCTTCCTAAAGCACAACTCAAGTCATTCTTTATCTACTCAAAGCCCTTCAATATCTCTATTGTCCCTGGCAAAACCACGCAAGCTTTCTATTGTGCAGCCATGAATGAACCACCTGAGCATCCTGGGGACCTCCAAAATCAACTGCCTTCTCTTACCTAAGCCTGTTCTGGGACTGCCTTTGCATGTGTGTTCCTAGGAAAAATAACATCCTCAGTGCTGGAGTAGAAATAGCAGCTATCAATCAATCTCCTTGCTCTACCACCCTTGCTGAGTGGGTCATGTCACCTCACACCCTGGCCAGGGGTGAGCAGAAGAGTGGCTGATACCTATTTGGCTCATATTGGGCCAGTTCTCCCTTCCAGGCACTTAAAATCTGAACATGGAAAATCTCACCAATCTGTTAGTCTCTTGGGTGGAGAGGCCAGGGAAAGCAATCTTGAAGGCTGAGGTAGAAGGTAAGAGGGGAGAAGGCATGTAGAACAGAGCTAAAACAAGGACTAGCAGAGAAAGTTGCCCTGGCTCCTGATGTCTTCGTCTGTTTCCTTATTTCAGTTCCTGGGGGGCTTGACTACTTCCTGCCCATGGGTTCTCAGAGATGTCTCTTTATCTTCCTTTTCTCTTAAAGATGGTTTAAGGGTTTTTTCCTTTAAAACCAACTGGTCCTGGCCCAATGAAGATCTTCTTTATCTCATTTGTTAAGATGTAGCTCAACTGTCAACACCTCCAGGAAGCCCTAGAGTCCTTCATTAACTAAAGGTCTCTTTTCCAGGCTGCCAGCTCCAGCACTCACTTGCTGTGTGATTTGGGACAAATTACTTAACTTCCTCAGGCTCTAGTTTCATTTGTAAACCTGGATAATAACAGAATTAACCTCAAAGAGGTGAAGTGAGGATTACAAATAAGGCAACCACATGAAAAGTGTTTAGAACAGTGTCTTAATAAGTCATAAACAAGAGTGATTGTTAATTATTACTGGCTTCTCAACTAAGTTATTCATATATATGTGTGTGTGTACACACACACACACACATACATTTCCCCCCCTCCAGACTGTTCCTTAAGATACTGTGTCTTAGTACCTATATTTTTTCTAGTATTAAAAAAAGATCATGTACTCTAAGAGGGAATATAAGTTAACAGAAAACTTTTGGATGGATGATTTGGCAATGCCCATCAAAATTACCCATCTAGAAATTTATTCTGCGTACAGTGGAGCAAAATACATATGCAGGGGGTTGGTCATTACAGCATAACCTTTAAATGACCACCATTGGGAGTCTGATTAAATGAAATGTAGTGAATATAATTAAATGCTATAAAGTTACAAAAGAAAGTATGGAGATAGACATATGACAGAGATTGAAAGGTTCAGTAACACTAAGTATTCAAGAATTATACCAAGAAGGGCCACCCTGGTGATGCTACAGGTTAAGTCTCAGCACTATGAAGTTATCCAGAGCCACTGCAGCACAAGTTCGATCCTCAGCAAGGGAGCTTCCCACAGGGCACAGCAGACATCTCCTGTGTAGCCTGATGCTCCCCTCAGCAGTGTATTTCAGTTGATCTGCCTGTTCTGCTCCTCACTCTGTCTCTGGTGAATCCTCTCACCCACGCTCCCCCCATACCTCTGGACTACACCTCAATTTGTATGCATAAATAAATAAATCTTAAAAAAAAGAGTATTAACCAAGTAGAAAACAACTTGCAAAATAAAATATATGCCGTATTTGTTTGAAAAAGAAAATCTTACATGGGATCACTGTATATGTGTGTGCCCACACACATATATACAAAAACATATAATTCAGAGAAAGATATTAGAAGGATCCATACCACATTGTTAACAGTGGCTAATCCTTGGAGGGGCTATGAAAGACTTTTAAACTTATAGCATTATGCAACACTGTTTTGTAAACTGAATCAACTTTTATTAACAATAAAAATTACTCTGTAATCTGAAAGATAAAAATAGTCCCACTTTTAAAAAGGCTTAGAAAGTATTCTAATAACATTGGAAAATGCCTTTTAAAGTTTAGAAAAAGTTAGTACAAATTATGCCACAAAACTATGTTTAAAAATGTTTTTAAAAAGCAGGGCTATGAAGACACAGACCAAAATAGTGGGAGGTTTACAACTTTCAATCCTTATTTTTCAACTAGAAAAGAGTGATAGCTTAGTCTCCCCCAAAGAACACCAGCAAGAAAGAATACCTTTAAGCAGATATCTCTTAGCTGTGCTCTTACTTCGGCTACTAGCATCATATTCTTGCTGTTGACAAAATTCTCTTTGCACCAGTCCTGAATAGGAGAAAAAAGAGTATTTCAATTTCCCCTTTCTGTCAAGAAAATAAATATAACAATTTTTAGTATGTAGTTGAATTTTGGGAAAAACTTCAGTTACTTCAATTTCCAGTAAACATAGGAAAATATATCAAAATGTACTACCCATAGGAAAACTATTAGTAAGTTAAACTAAAATATTTCCTTCCTTATTACATTTCCTTAAAACTAAACATTTCCTTATGTCAAATCACCACAAAAAAGCTACAGACTGGGATATTTGAATCATTACACCCAATAAAGAATGAGAACTCCCAGAATATATAAAAACCCAGTGAGCCAGTAAAAACAAACAAACAAAAAAAAAGACAAAGGGTATGGAAAACTCAGAGAAGATAACTACAAATGACCAACAAACTTACATAGGGATTCTCACTCTGTAAGAATCACAGCAATGTACCATAAAATAAGAGACTAGTGTATATCCATCAACTTGGCAAAAATTCAACTAAGAGTTGGAGAGGATGATGGAAATAGAAACTCTTACACACTATGGAGTGCATAAAAAAGCACTGACATTTTTGGGGAGCCACATGCCAGCCTGGTAAAACTGGATGCAGCAACTCAAGACCAGCAAGTAAACTCCTGGGTGCTGGCACCCAGCAATATTCTCCTTATACAGAAGGAGGTGCATACAGATGTTCACTGCAGTCTGAAAGTGGAACAAGCTGCAAAGGGTAGTGTACAAAAAGATCCCTAGTATATAATGTTCACGGATATAAAGTAAAGGCATTCTTTTATCTATGGAACACACCCCAACTTCAAGACAGTGGTTAAGGAAGGATAAATAGCTATGGGTAAGAGGGACTAGGAAAGGAGCAGGTCAGAGCTTCTACTATAGCTATAACATTTTATTTCCTTAAAAACAAATTGAAGCAAATATAGCAAAATGCTTATAAAACATTTTAACTACTGGGCCTCCCTGGTGGCACAAGGAGTTAAGCTGCAGCACTATGAAGCTATCAGCAGCCGCTGCAGCACAAGTTCGATTCCCGGCCAGGGAGCTGACCCACAAAGCGCAGCAGACCTCTCCTGTCTTGCTCGCTGCTCCCTTCAGCAGTGTATTTCAGTCAATCCACTTATTCTGCTCCCTATTCTGTCTGGTGAATCCGCTTAACCCCTTACCCCTCCCCCCACCCTGGCCTACACCCCAGCTCTTGTATGTATACATAAATAAATCTTTAAAAAAAAAAAAGTGAAACATTTTAACTACTAAAAGTAGGCAGTGTTTGTTTTTTTTTTTTAAAAAGGAATTAACTCTACCAGAATGTAGGCAAAGTTAAAACATGCACACTGTGGCATAACTACTGGTTTCATTAATAAATGAAAATGTGGTGGCACAACGGGTTAAGCGCAGCACTATGAAGCTATCTGCAGCCACTGCAGCATGAGTTTGATCCCTGGCCAGGGAACTTCTCACATGGCACAGCGGACTCTCCTGCCTCACCCGCTGCTCCCCTCAGCAGTGTACTTCAGTCTATCTGCCTGTTCTGCTTCCCACTCTGTCCCTGGTGAATCCTTTCACCACCCCACACCTCTGGCCTTCACCCCAGCTTGTATGCATAAATAAATAAATCTTTAAAAAAAAATTAAATAATATATTGTCATTTTCCATTTAAGAGGAAATGAAATGTCAAATAAACAAAAACTACTACACAGAAAGTGAGGGGCAAATAGGGGGAAAATGTCATTTTGTAGCTAAGAAATTGAGTCACTCAGCATAAACAGAGTAGAAGGTAAGAATTCTATTCTATTTTTTTCCCTAGTAATCTCTCTGTATGCACGTTTCTGAAATGACATCTGGCATTCTTTTTGTGATTCTTTACATGGTTCACCCAAAAATGAAGGTATATTGCATGCCTGAAAGAGGATATCATTGAGAAAAGGAAAAAGACAAGCTCACCTTATTCCCGCCTATGTTTTTGAAGGTCCGGTATATGTTGAGCAGGGTGAGGTGGTCGCCCTCGCTGGATATGAACTTCTTGCGGACACCCTGCACTTCATCCCGCCGGGAGGGAGGGTTATAGAGAACACTGTCCACCGACAGCAGGGAGACAATGGTCAGTATCTCTTCTGTACAGTGGAATTTCGGGGACAGGAGAATGGTCTGCAAATCAAAATTAAAAACTGTATAAACCAAGTTTTCTTCTAGCTAGAGTATTTCTGTATATTGCATTGGCAACTTCCTTTCTAAGGAGTTAAAGGAGAGGTATTTCTAAAGCCATTACTATGTTTCTCTTATTTTACTGTTTTGTAAAACAGAACTGTAAATTTCTTATGAACAAGGCTCATGACTTAATATGAGTTTGAATCTCACATAGAACATAAGTCAGTGTTAGATGCAAAGTAAGGATTGATAATTATTTAAGAGAAAAAAAAGATTAATCTAGAGAAGCATTGGGTTAGTAGTCTACTTTGGGATGGCTAAGCTGTAATATACAGAAAAGGAACTGAAGAGAGGGCATCATTTACTTTGGCAAATTTGGGTTCTAAAGGGAAAGCCGCCATCTTTCTTCCAATTGGAGTCAAGGTCAGCTGGTCATCCTTATGTTCGAGAGCACCTAACAGGTCCAGTTGGGCGATGGCTGCCTGTACATGTTCTAAAGAGAAACAAACAAAAAAGGAGCCCCAAATCCCAAAATTACAGCTGCTTCAGTACTCTGGGAGCTTCTAATAACTCTCCAACAATCAGCAGCAAAGATCAAAACCACCACTGTCCCTGTGACACACTTTTCAGAGTTGTTAATGACATCACTGACTTCAGTTTAATTCCCTTCTAAAACAGTGACCTATAACTTGGCAAACTGTACATAAATTTAAACCCTGCCAACATCACTTAGGAATTTCACCCACAGATATACATTGTATGGGCACCTGCACACCAGAAACCAGAAACACACACAAGGATGGAAGTGGCAGGTACCTCAGAGGCACTCTTTTATACTGTTTGAATTTTGAATCATGTAAATATATTATCTATTAAAGAACACACAAAAAAAACATTTTTGAGGATATAATAAATATATAGACACTGAGAGGGACTGATCTGTAAAATGTATTAAATGAAAAAAGCAATGTGTGACTACATAGCAACAGGACAGACAAATGTAATTTGACTTATTCTAGAATGGAATAGCATCTAATGGTGAAAATGCATCAACACAAATAAACCTTACAAAATTTGATGGCAGAAAAGGAAAAGGAGACCACCAAAACACTTTTGGGGGGAGTGTTAATTTGCTGTTGTCTACTCGCATGCCTTCCACTGCAATGAAGATTCCACTTACCTGGAGATGGTTTGGACATGAAGTCAAAGGTGAGCACATTTGGGACTTTCATTGCTAGGAGCTGAAGCAGCACGCTTGCCAGGTTACACCTACAGAGAGAGACGGCTCGTTCCCCGGTCCCTAATTCTCCAGTCAGTGAGGCAGAACAGTCCACTGAGTTAGTGAAACTGCAGCCCTGGGACGAGATGGGCAAGCAGGAAAGGGAGATGTGGGGGACAAATGGCAGGTGCGTGGGAGCACCTCGGGCCTACCTTTGGATTTCTGGCACAGTCATCTTTTCAAACTTCTCAAACTCATCTTCTGTGTAGAGCCGGTAACAGATGCCACTTTCCTCCCTGCCAGCCCGTCCTGTTCGTTGCCAAGCCTGGGTCTTTGATACCCGCTGCACAGCTAACACCTCTAGGCCACTGTCTGGATGCAGAATGGACCAACTTAGTGCTTTGTTCACCACAGAAACCAACTGTTTCTAGTGTGGACGAAAAGCAGCATTCCTCAGAACACCAGTGATCCTTTCTGCAATTCAGGAGTCCAGAAAAACTCAAGCTACGTTGGAAAGCACAAAACCCAGCTGCTCTCTAGTGAAATGAGGCCTTGCAATGAATGCTGTATGGAACCTGTTACTAAAATAGCAGAAAAATCTGCTTATAGTGTGGAGTCAGAAAAGACTATTTCAGAGGTCTTGGTTTAGACAGGGAGACATGCACTCCACTTTGCCCAGGAGTGAGAGGTTTCCCAGGACTTGGGACTTTTAGTGCTAAAACCAGCTTATGCAAACTAGGATGGTTGGTCACCCTATCAATTAGTGACTTGGAAATGGAATGCTTCCACGCCCCTGTGCTGTACCCTCCCTCCCAATTTTATTATAAAGGACAGCCAAGGTGATGCCGTTTCTTCCAGGAGTAAGTGAGATGAGTTTTCTCGATAAAGGTGTACTCTGTGCCAGGCCCTGGAGAACCAAGACCTTTCACATATGTCATCGTCAAGAGAGACATATGTGAAAGTCAGCAGCCTCGAATGCATTGTAGTGCATTCCAGTTAAACATTTGGGAGCCATCATTTAGCTGCCTCATATCCCCTGTAAATTAAAGCAAGGTATGAAACACACAAGAATAAAAATGACTTCAAGCAAGTTTCCCACTGCATAACCTCAGGAAATAGCCAGTGCCTCACTCCAGCCTCAGATATGCTTCCTTCCTGAGAAGCCTGGGAGCTCACACCAGCCATGCTCAAATATTACTTTTGATGAACTTCTGATGTGTATCATGCTGTCCCTCTCCTTCAAGCCAATATTCTCAGTCAACTTCTGATAAGGCTTCAGATCCTCTGTCTAGACCCCTTATCTTCTGTCCCTAAGTTTGCTAACCCTGGGCCCTTCGTTCCACCTTGTTCTCTTGTCTCACTGACCTGCCTCTGGACCTGACTTCTGGATTGTCTAGGGTGTCTGCCACCCAAACATCAGTTAGTTCCAAACATGAAATGTTCATTTGGGGAAAACTGTGGGACGATATGAAACTCAATAGTGCTTGCTATATAGAGAAGAGACATTCATGAGCTACAAATTCTCACCAGGGTTATACTTCTTTGCTTTAACCATGCCCGTGTCAACTACATATTTTATTCCTGTAATGGTTATGGAGGTTTCAGCGATGTTGGTTGAAATGATCACTTTGCGATAACCCTAAAAGGAGGAAGAAAACCAAAAGCCATATGACACACATATGATTCAGAAGTTTTAAAACATATTTGTCACCATTAATTTCCACAGTTCATTCATGATCAAGAAAAGATGACTTTATCAATGACAGTTAATAATATTGATGGGTGATCTTTACACTGAGTGGGTGGGGCAAGGGGAGGATGTTCCAGTCTTACAAGCTCATTTTGAGTTGTGATGAGATGTAGAACAGGCACAAGATTCAGAAGCAGGTAAATGTGGGATGGCATCCTGGTCCTGCCATTTACCATGTGCCCCTTGAGCAACTGTTGCTTCTGAGTCGACAGTGTTTATAAAATGGGGTCAAAGCCTACTTTGCCGATTCTTGAAAGGATGAGAGATAGTATATGTAGTGTTAGCACAGTGCCTGGCACAGCACGGGCACCCAATAAGTGGTACCATGGATAACTGTGACCTGTTTATGTTGGACCTTAGAAGTCACTCATTAACCATTCAGCTTCTACCTTTGTACTCTTCCTCGTCCCCTAACAACTGTTTGCCTGTTCTTACCAAGGGAGAGCTGTATCTATACCTATATATTCTATTCCTACAGTTTTTCAGCCAATGTTATTGGGCACCTAAGCATCTCATCCCATATACCTTATAAGGAATCTGGTGACTGGCATATTAGCCCCATTGCTGGATCACCTGGGAGCCTAGGGATGGTGCTAGACAGGAGAGGTGGTGCACTCACCTTTGGGGCTCCCTGGAAGACTCGAAGCTGCTGCGCATAGGGCAGGGAAGCATACAGAGGAAGAACCAGCATGGAGGGGCAGCCATCTGGGAGGTGCTTTGCAATATCTCGACAAGTCTTGCTCATTGCTTCAATCTCCTCTTGACCAGTGAGGAACACCAGGATATCCTGAGAAGAAGGGGCTTCCTATAAAAATGGAAGCAAGGGATTACCAGGCGTTGATAGAAGTGTAGGTTGCACTGAACGAAACCATGGTCACTGATAATGTTTTCCTGGTTATTTTTCTTAACTGTGGAGTTGTACACGAGTCTAAATGTTGATGTTTTCCCTGGAGGAAAACCCTTACTAACAATGTGTAAAGCTGTAACTTATGCCGGCCTCCCTGGTGGTGCAGCGGTTGAGCGCTGCGCTGTGGAGCTGTCGGCAGCGCGCGATGCGAGTTCAACGCCCGGCCAGGGAGAATCCCACATGGTGCGGCAGACCTCTCCTGCCTCGCCCACAGCTCCCCTCAGCAGTGTATTTCTGATCTGCCTGTTCTGCTCCCTACTCTGTCTCTGGTGAACCCTCTCGCCGCCCCACGCCTCTGGCCTATACCCCAGCTTGTATGTATAAATAAATAAATCTTTAAAAAAAAAAAAAAGCTGTAACTTATGCAAGTTAGCTAGCTATGTTTAAAAGCTAATTAAGGTCATTTTTGATGAACACCAGATTGACCAGTATGGTGAAAAGCACAATCAGGCCAGCAAATGAAATCTGCAAAAAGTTTCCTTCCTTTCAAAAACACCTTGAAAGATGAGGCTGACAAAACAAAAGACAACTTAAAGTCCTGAATCGTGAAAATTATCAGAAGCAGTCATACTTGTAAAGGAGCCCTTATTAAATGATGCCATCAAAAGCACTTTCTTACACCCAAACGGTATACTACTTGGCCAAATGTTTTCAATAAAAATGTTAACTCACAGATGGAAGAATATCCCGTTGTTAAAGACATAACCATTTTACTTGATTTTTTTCCCCTTGAAGTCTGTTAGATAATAATTTATAAAGTGCTTGATGCAAAAACAATTTAAAAATATTTAATAATATGTGTGTATACATAGTATTGTACATGTGTGTGCATGTGCTTTTATTTAAGCCCAATATTATTAACAGCAAAAATGTCTGAGGGTACACAAGAGACAGGATAAATCTAAAACAGTCAAAACTTCATCAGTGGGAAGACTCATCAAACCTACCATGCAACCTGAATGCACATACAGGCATCATTCATGAAAACTACTCATCTTAAATTGACTTTTGACAGGTAAAGGAGACTGTCTGTCTTCAAATACTATAAAAAGGAAAGTGAAGGTATATGCCTAGAAAGACAAAGACAATGGGAAAAGACGACAGATAACAAGTTTCAACCCATTTTTGAAAGATGGAAGAGAAGGGGGAGGAGGTGAGTGACTTGCCTGGGCAGACGAAGTTCAAGCGTGGGTGCCTTCTAAGGGAAATGGTAACCACAGATGAGGCAATTTCCACAGAGAAGCCAGAAAGGCTGAGGAGTTGTAGCCAGGTGGAGCTGAGTCCCAGGAATAAAAACTCAGGAGGTCTGAATAGTTTGGCTAAATCCCCCCATCCCTTCCTCTACCCTATGCAACCAGAAGGCTGGCAAGACACCAGGTGACCGTAAGGGGGGTCCATGTGGGAAAACGGCAAAGGGAAAGTCAAGGCGGCCATTACACAGAGGCCAGGAGAGCAATGTGTTATGAGCAGAAATGTGACATAAAGGACTCTAAGGTAAGTGGATTATGTTTGAACACATAAAAGATATTCATGATTGGAAAAACACAGATGTCGGAAAACATGGGAAAAAAATTAATCGTAAGTATATATTAAGACTGTGTAAATGTGTTCTATAAGGAATGAAGAATCAAGATGGTGTACCGCAAGTAAGGTAGAGTCATAATATTGTCAATCCGCATACCTGATTTCAAAAACAGTGTGATAGAATTAAGCTGAAAGAATGGAAAGAAATACACTTATAATCAAGGAAATGCAAATCAAAACCACTATGAGATACCACCTCACACCTGAGAGGATGGCACACATTAAAAATACAGGCAACAACAAATGCTGGAATGGATGTGGAGAAAAAGGAACTCTTCTATACTGCTGGTGGGAATGTGAACTGGTCCAACCACTATGGAAAGCTGTATGGAGATTCCTCAAACTGCTAAACATGGAGCTCCCATACGACCCAGCAATCCCACTTTTGGGAATTTACCTAAAGGATACAAAAACACTAATCCGAGGCCTCCCCGGTGGCGCAGCGGTTGAGCGCTGCGCTGTGGAGCTGTCGGCAGCGGTGACGCGAGTTCGACACGCGGCCAGGGAGAATCCCACATGGCGCAGCAGACCTCTCCTGCCTCTCCCGCTGCTCCCCTCAGCAGTGTATTTCTGATCTGCCTGTTCTGCTCCCCACTCTGTCTCTGGTGAACCCTCTCGCCGCCCCGTGCCTCTGGTCTGTTCCCCATCTTGCATGTATAAATAAAATAAAATCTTTAAAAAAAAAAACAAAAACACTAATCCGAAAGGATACATGCACCCGTATGTTCATTGCGGCACTGTTCACAATAGCAAAGGTATGGAAGCAACCCAGATGTCCAAAAATAGATGACTGGATCAAGAAGATGTGGTACATATACACAATGGCATACTATTCAGCATTCAAAGAAGCAATTTGCATGCAATTTGAAGTGACATGGATGGAATTAGAGGGGAATCATACTCAGCGAAACAAGCCAGAAAGAAAGAGAAAAATATCAAATGGTTTCACTTATAACAGGACTATAAGGAAACCAAATAGGAGAGAGACACTCAGCGGGTGGGGGCGGGGAGGAAAAGGGCACAAAATGGAATAGAAAAGAACACAAGGGACCATGGAGATGGATCATGGGTGAATTGGTGGTGGGCTACCCAAGGGGAATACAAAATGTAAAAGACATAAATAACAATAAAAATATATATTAAAAAAAAAAAGAATGGAAAGAAATAGGTGGTGGTGGGGAGTCGTTTCTAAATCCCCATCCACCATGGTAAGAAATTAACATGTAACACCTAACATCAGTAAAAATGCTATGTAAGCAGGTTATTTTAGAAATATGAAGGTAGTATCCAGTGGAAACAGATAAGAAATTGAACATAGTAATGTCAAAGAACAAGATCTGGAATGGAAAAGTAAAAGCAACTGCTGTTTATTTTTTTTTAATTGAGTATTTAGAATGAACTACTTGATTTTTTTAAACTTTAAATTATACATACATCACTTAGTTTAAAATAAAAATTACTTTTAAAAAGCTTGTCTCTAAGGCCTCCCTGGTGGCACAAGCGGTTAAGTCTCAGCACTAGGAAGCTATTCCCAGCCACTAAAGCTATCCTCTGCCACTGCAGCATAAGGTCAATCCCAGGCCAGGGAGCTTCCCACATGGTGCGGCAGACCTCTCTTGCCTCACCCGCCGCTCCCCTCAGCAGTGTATTTCTGTCGATCTGCCTGTTCTGCTCCCCACTCTGTCTCCTGTGAACCCTCTCACCGCCCCACACTTCTGGCCTGCACCCCAGCTTGTATGCATAAATAAATAAATCTTAAAGAAAAAAAAAGCTTGTCTCTAGTTTTTTTCCAGAAAGTCAATGGGAAGGTAAAAAAAAAATCAATTTTATACAAATTCAAAAAAAATGGGGTGATGTAACCATCAACCATTTTAGAGTGAATGTTTCATAAGATGAGATTTTGAAATGTCTGTTAACAGCAGCTCTCCTGACTACCTGTGACTATGCAGGGGCCTCTCTTTTCTCCTTTTCCTAATAAACCTATCCTTTTATTTATTTTTTTTAAAGATTAATTTATTTATGCATACAAGCCGGGGTACAGAGGCGTGGGGAGGCGAGAGGGTTCACCAGAGACAGAGTGGGGAGTAGCACAGGTAGATCGACGGAAATAAACTGCTGAGGGGAGCAGCGGGCAAGGCAGGAGAGGTCTGCTGCGCCATGTGGGATTCTCCCAAGCTGGGCATCGAACTCACAGGTCGCAGCTGCCGACAGCTCCATAGCACAGCGCTTAACCGCTGCGCCACCAGGGATGCCGGGAGGCCCAACCTATCCTTTTAAAATGTTAAAAAAGGGCCTCCCTGGTGGCACAGTGGTTGGGCGCTGCACTGTGGAGCTGTTAGCAGCAGCAATGCGAGTGCCACGCCCGACCAGGGAGATTCCCACATGGTGTGGCAGACCTCTCCTGCCTCGCCCACTGCTCCCCTCAGCAGTGTATTTCCGTCGATCTGCCTGTTCTACTCCCTACTCCGTTTCTGGTGAACCCTCTTGCCGCCCCACACCTCTGGCCTGCACCCCAGCTTGTATGCATAAATAAATAAATCTTAAAAAA
The DNA here is from genome assembly GCA_004024925.1 of Scalopus aquaticus. Taxonomy (NCBI): domain Eukaryota; kingdom Metazoa; phylum Chordata; class Mammalia; order Eulipotyphla; family Talpidae; genus Scalopus; species Scalopus aquaticus. Next base: position 129,003 of record PVIJ01003744.1, read on the forward strand.
ATAAAATAAAATGTTAAAAAAAAAAGAAAGAAATCCTTGTCAACAGGTTTTTTTTT